>JADOBS010303378.1:0-18457 GCA_015708375.1 Cydonia oblonga
AATCCGGTGTCATTGAAGCTCTTGTTCTCGGGCCAGACGACGGTGTCCAGTACTCCGATGATGACGTCACCGGCCGAGGGTAAATTTCTGACCCCATCGTTGTAAATTTCTGGCTCCGCCACTGACTACACTAACCTCTGGTTTACAAATATAATTCTCTATACTATCACAAAAACATGATGGATACATCTTTGTAAGAACTGCACCTTGACTAATACATCCAACGGTGTGAGAATCAAGACATGGCCTGCTTCTCCTTCCGATGGTAATGCATCAGATATGCATTTTGAAGATATTATCATGGTCAATGTCAGCAATCCTGTCCTCATAGACCAACAGCACTGCCCGTGGAACCAGTGTAAACAGAACGTTCCGTCGAAAGTTAAGATCAGCAATGTCAGCTTTAAAAACATTAAGGGCTCATCTGCAACTCCCCTCGCAGTCCAGATTGTATGCAGCAGTGGCATACCGTGTGAGAATGTGGAATTGGCTGACATTGATCTCACCTACAACAGAAATAAAGGCACTCTTACTTCTCAATGTTCTAACGTGAAGCCCACCATTACTCGCGTGCCAAATGCTCTTGCGTGTGCTACCTCTTCGTGATCAAACAAGTAGAAAATATATTCTTTTATTTTTTTATTCTTTTACGATCTTGTATTACCTCTATCGATCTGTTTTTTTTTTTCTCCGGTCAGACACCTGGTTTTGTTATGAAAAAAAAAAAGGAAAATACTAAATATATTGTCGTGAAATTGCATCAGTTTCTACTCCATATATATGCTTTTCTTGGCATGACTTCAGTGGGACATTCCCTTTTCTCAATTAAATAGACAATTGAATCATTTTTACGATGAGAGCTTTTAAATAAGAAGATATTTTTCCAAAATTGAGTTAACATTTCCCATAACTGTATCAGTTTCCTGGGTTTTACGTGCTGCTGCTGCCAAAATATTAAGAAAAACCAAGTAAGAACCCTAATACAGTTAAACATTAATCAAATAGCGTGCATATATGATATATGGTCGTAACTTCAGTGGTAGTGAGCAACCCACATTCAAGGCAGAGTTCAACCCGGCTCCTCCTTGGCTTCCTATCCTATGTATGACAAACCCAGAATAGTAAGAATTACAAAACACGCAGACACTAACACATCATAAGACCATTACGACTTAACTATTTCAAGTACTCACTGGTAGTGTAGGGCAGCAGGGGACTTCCTGGGAAGCTACATTGCACACAAGTAGGGTAGGGGACTTCCTAGGAAGCAACATTGCACACAAATATATCTGTAGCACGCGTAATAGACAACTTTTGGCGCAATAAAAAATGATCTTCAAAGCAAGTTCCACTACTCTAATGTAGATTTTTCAACGCAGTGGATTAAATCATCAAACAAAAGAAACAAGAAAAATATCAAGAACTAACTTAAAATAGGGGATGAAATACAATGCAAGACAAAATCAGAATGCCGAAAAGAATACTAGTATCTCGAACATACATAATAAAAAGGAAAAATATCTCGTCTGCATGGAATTAGAGAATTCAATTCAAGAAGCCGGTTTTTGTGGTCGAGGCAAATCATCAGCACAGTAAAAATCTGAAATGAGCCTATAGATATATGATGGATTGTGCCCCCCTCTGCGTACGAAGTTAGAACAATGAGAACGTACACAAGAATCTTGAAAACACCACAAGTAAGATGAATTTATCTTATAGGTTGGAGAAAAACAAAAGGTGCAGAGCACATAAATTTGAACTGTGAAAGGGGGAAGCAATTCGTTGAAATAAGCAAATTTTTTTGTCTCGCCATCCATCATAGCTGGACACTTTATTTCAACCAGCTGTGATGGGGCAACTGAAATTGTCCAATGGTGAACACGCAAGAGCATGTTTAGTAATACTATTTCTGGAAGAAAGAAAAAAAAAAAACAAAGGCAACGAAAGCAAACTAAACGTCTAGATAGAATGTAAAGCCAATTCTATGTTGAACAGAGAGCTTGTAGTTGTAGTGATGGGAAAAAATGGTCTTACATTTCTGTAACAACAAGGCTGACTAGCTCCGGTGGCACATAATCAAATGCAGGATTAACAACGTTAAGAAGAGACGCTCCACTGCCGATACTAAAATCCATGAAATCTGAGAATTCCCCAAAAGATAAGAGTTCTGATGGGCATCTCATATCATTCAGCAAAACTTCTGGATTATTAGGATATAGTGGACACAACTGCAAAACAAACAAAAATACATTAAGGAAAAAATTAGGAGAAGCACATGTTAATGTGTTCAAGTGCGATTATACATATACCTTATGAGTGCCAGCAACCACAACAAACGGAACAGCATGCTTTTTTGCAGCAAGTGCAACCATATTCGTCCCAATAGGAGCTATGATCCCACCATTGGCCATCACGGCATGAACCCCGACTATGACCTGTACGCGAAGTTTCAAAAAATTAGGGGCAAATTTTACATCAAAGAAAAAGAGCAAGAAAAGTGAACACTTACAATGTTTACTCGTGAAATCACGGCGAAAACCGAAGAGTCGGTAATCATTGTAGTTTGCAAACCTTTTGCAGCCAACGCTTTTGCAAGAACATGACCCAGATACCTAAGCAATACCAAGTAAGCAACAGATCAAAACAAAAGAGGGGAAGATGAATTAACCAACTACTAGGTATGATCATGTACAGACTTTGGAGCACCCTCAGCAACAAAGACCTGGAATGATCGTTTCTTCTTCGCAGCACATAGGAACTTTTTCACGGTTCTTGACTGACCTAAGGTTAGTACCACCTCACTGAAAAGTAGATGCATTAGTAATGAAGCCGGGAAGGAAAATCAGATATTCATAAGAAACACAAATACACAAAGTTCAATTGTCTATCGCAAGAGGTGTGTCTAGCCGTCTAGGCATGGAGACTACCGTATCAAGTTTGCATTTAACCAAGAGGAATAAAAATCTCCACTTCAAAATGTTAAGAATCATGGGTTATGAGTTACAGCTGCAAAGCCAATCCATATCAGCTCTTTGGCTTGTTCTATCAATGTGAATTCGGTAGATATTTAAGGCACATATTTACTAATTAGGAACAACCGTTTTGGATTTTTCCATGTAAATTCTTATCTACTTGACTTTTCCACGTAAATTCCATGGCATCAAAAAGTTTTGAAGCTAGAGAATAACATCACTAAATGCTACATGTCAGAAACAAGAAGAGCATGAGTAGAAAATAAAACAATCAGGGAGATAGTTTCAATTGAAGAAACTCAGTAGCAAAAACATGTTCAGGGTGAAAGGGAAAATTACTTTTGATGTATAAGCTCCACCGCCAGATCCGCAATCTGTTCATGGCAAGTTATTATATCTTCAATGAGGTCATTAACTGCCTCTATGACATTGTGCTTCAATGTCCAGCTACTTGGACTTTTATCAGCTACAAAGAAAATTTGGCATTTAGTAAAGAAACATACATATTTTACAATGCCCAACTAAGATTTAATTACGTGTTAGAATTTTATACATATAGACTACAAGGATTGCTCAAACTCGCCTTTCCCCTGAATTTCTTGATTCCTTGAAGCTGGTGCCATAGCGGCTCTGCTCCCAAGAAGATCAGCCAATGAAGGTGAACGCAGAAGTCTTTGAGAAGTAGCGACAGACGGTAGGAACGCTTTATCGTCTTCCTCATCACGATCTCTATCCCTGCCTTGAGTGGATAAAGACAACCCTTCAACTTGAAGTGAAAGCTCCTCTTCCCTAATAATATGGAAAATGCGCCTCACGATGTTCCCAATAGCAAGCTCTGCAGTCCACCCCCAGGTCAACATAATCATTATATAATTTATAACGAAAAAACAAAGTATTAGCTATATAACTAATTGCACAAGATTCTCATGTATATGAACAAGACTTGGGGCAAACTCAGAATGCTAACCTCTGAATTCCACTACCTATTTATATGTATCATTCTGTCATCATTAGACATAACCCAAAATCTATTTGCAAATCTTGATGAGACTGAGAACCTAATTTGAAAATTACTAATGTACTATATTCAATTTCCAACTATAAGAGTAATACAATTGCTAGCTATCAAATATGTTATTCTTAATCAGCACATTCTGACACAAAAGTTCAACGAATCAATTATACTACTTTGACCGTTAATTATAATAATTCAGATGCACAGTTTGACAAGAAGTCAAGCAAGAGAATCTTAATCATGTTAAATACTTCAACTAACATGACACAAGAGTCGGTTGGCTAATCAGTCACATCCGCACCTAGTACTCACCATTAGGGTTCGCAAGAGAGAATTTTCATATCAACTAATACATTGAACTGCTTGCTATAGAAGATGAGACGACAAAATTAAATGATGATGTCACCTAAATCAACATGACTACAAGAATATTGCATCAAGGCGCAATTTGTTTCTCCAGTTGTGAATATCTACACGCTAGGTTCCTGTAAGTGTTTTATTACTCATGTATCTAGTGTTCTTTAATCCATGCCCCTAGGGAATCATATACATCTTCTTAATTGAAAGTTTGGTGCGATTTACTCTACTACATGAAAAGTTTTGATATAGAATCGATTAATCCAGTAAAATCCCAAAAAAAAAAAAAAATCACAAAGCTGTGGAGAACAACTAAAAGCGTATGCCTAAACCAAAATAAAAGACATACCAACAGGATTAGCAGCAATAAGCCGCTGGCCAACGCCTCTTACCGCGGCAATAAGAGCAGCTGCTTGGTTTGTAGGTGATGGCAACTTCTGTGCTGAAATAACCGTCCGAAGCAATTCTGCCGTCAGCCGAGCAGTCTCCCGTGAACCCTCGACTTTCCTACCATCGCAAAAATCCATAAACAGCCGTAACAAAAGAAAACGAACAGCAACAGCCGCACAAAGAAAAAGGCACATGCATGCATAGATACACACGTATAGTAAAACTCACCGCTTCCGGAGACTGGTAGCAAGCTCATTCACGAGACCTTGGACGTCCGCCATAATTAAACCAAACCCTAAAAGGAAAAGGATAACAAGAAAAATAGAGAGTCAATTGATTTGAGAAGGAACAGATTATTTTTGGCGTTTGTTTTTCTTTTGGAAAGAAAGAGGACGAGATCGTAACTGTTACCTCTGTAGGGGGATTGTAGTCTTACGAATTGTGAGAAGGTGACTTTGTTTTTACCACACAAGTGCGTAAAATAATTTTAGGGTTCAAACTAAATAAACGCGAATTAGTTTTTGATCTAGTTGTACTTTTCTCTTTGAAGTTGGAAATCGTATCTCCCTCTAACCTGGTGATCAGAAGAAAAAAAAAAACTAAGGGGGAAAGAGTTGAAGTTTCGACGGGCTTTTCTTTTCGGTCAGTAAAGAACTTCACCGAAAGCTTAAGGACCCGTTTAGTGGGCTGTCATCGCGAGCGCCGTGGTCAAGTTGCTAGATCTTCAGGTGCAGCGGCGTCGTCGGGTCGTCGCAAGCGATGTAGTGGGTGGGTCGTGGGTGGGTTGTGCCTCCGTTCAGTTTCAATCCAATCCAATCCTATGGACGTAGTCTACACCAAACAATAGATTAAAAAGACCCAATCTAATCCTTGTCTAACTAGTCCTCTAATCCTATCCATTCCACCAAACATGCAACTGTTTAAATAGCTAATTAGCCTTCACCAACACTTTTGGTCTAATAGTTTTCTGTCTCCAAGGCTTGTTTTAGTTAACCAGATGGGAGAAGTAAAAGAATTGTGTAACTTGGTATTGCATTGGTGGATAGAGTTTTCGTTTTTAACAAATTGCATCTTGAATTCAAATTTTTTTCCCTCTCCTTAATATAAATTAGTAGAGCATCTCTAATGGGCTCCTAGCTAAATTTTAAAGAGAATTTGAAAAAATCCATCTCTAATCACTCTATCCACCTCTTAAGATAGGGATTCCCCTACAAGCGCCTAAATCTGAGAGCGAGAAAGAAACTCCTATCATTAACTGCCAATATTTTAAATAAAAATATTATGACTCTCTAAACTAGAGAATATGATTGTAGTAAAGTTTTTTAGGGAACTTCTAAAGTGACTTTAAAGTCTTTTTAGCTAACTAAAACATAGAGGGCATGATTGAAATGCTCTAATCTTTTGTAATAAAAAAAAAGAATTGGGTAACTAAGCATATAGGAAGTAAGATAATCTCTAATGAGCTCCTAAATGAACTGCTAACTAGAATTTAAAGAGGACTTGGAGAAGAAAAAAAGAAAAAAAAAATCAACCCTAATTATGCTCCCTATCCACCTCCTAAGATGAGGAGTTATCTAGGAACTCATAGTGGAGAATCATAGTGGAGAACCCTTATTTTCTCTCTATGATTGACGCAAAA
The DNA here is from genome assembly GCA_015708375.1 of Cydonia oblonga. Lineage (NCBI taxonomy): Eukaryota > Viridiplantae > Streptophyta > Magnoliopsida > Rosales > Rosaceae > Cydonia > Cydonia oblonga. The sequence continues at coordinate 6,374 of JADOBS010303378.1, forward strand.
TATTCCTATTGGAGAACAAAATCAACTAGATTTTCATACATTGAACTGCGGATTTTACGAGGAAACCCACTCTTTCGATGTCCATATGAATTAGTAAACCCATGGATAGGCAGAAATTCAATTGATTCTAATACTCAAAATTTAAAAACTCAAAAATCAAAAGAAAATTGATTTCATATTATTTTTAATCTCGCACACTTCTTTTTCTTTTTAGCCATCGGATTGCGTAAATCAAACAGAACCAACAAATAGAATTAAATAAGAGTGTGTAGGAGATCAAAAATAAAGTGCGGTTATCATTTCATTTCCCAATCAAAAAGGTATTGCAATTCTCAAGTTCAACTCACATGTATAACGAGTACTAAATACATTTGTGATGAACCCAATTTTAGGTGGGGTCACAACTGATACAAACTTTTGGTTGGGGTACTTATAGGTGCAGAATCACCATATTAAACCACGAGTCATCCATATAAGAAACTGAAGATCCATATATCAAAACGTAGTGTCAATGATATTAGAAATGGAAAAAATATCTGAAAATCTAAAAATGATCCGATACAGTTTCGAAAACAAAATCCACGATAAAATTGTAAACTAAAAACATTGCCTAAGCTGCACTCTGCTTCTTCAGTTTCGCAAGCTCATTCCTGACAAGCCCAGCTTTCTGCAAATGAGGAAAGGGGATTAGCTCGACAGAGTTCAACATGACAAAGATGAACAAAATCATAGTGACCGTCTACAAACATTCCAAACTAAGCCTCGTAAGGAAACAGGCGCTTTTAAAGAAAGGAGTACATGGTTTGAAACTTTGTATTTGTTTATGGCGAAACAACCAACCTTAATCTTAGCCAGCATGAGCTTGAACCGATCAAAGTCATTAAGAGCCGCCCTTCTCTTCTGAACAATCAGTTTTCTACCCCACGAACTGTTCTCCCACTTCTTCTTCACATCTGCCAACACGTATACAACTATTTAGAATAAAACTATGACATAAAAAAAATAAAAATAAAAGACTATCACTTTTTACAAGGAGTTGAGCTTACCAGCGGCCTCCATGGCAGCAAGCAGTTCCTTCTTCTTGGGGACCCTCTTGATGTTGATTTTGATGTCAGTGAGAGAAAGTCTCTTGAAATTCATTTGGGACCTCACCATATCAGGGGCATCAACCAGAGCCTACAGAGAATTACCAGAGGATCAAAACGCTGACATCAATGCAGAAAAAACATCACAAATATATTGAAGATATGACAAGACCACCATCATACAATTACAGATGGGCAGAGATCGATTCGGTTCTGATTGGAGTCCAATCAACACCAATTCAAAATTCTACCGTTGTGATTTATCACACCAAATAAATACAAGTTATACAACCCAACAAATTCGGGTCAGATTGGATTGGTAATCACGTTATAATCTGCACTCAAACGAAAAGTTTTGATCTTAAAATTTCTCACTAGCAAGTAGGAACTAACAAAATCCATGGACCAGAGGAGAAGTTGTATGAGATGCTAGAACTTAAACCCTTCTAATAGATGAAACAGATTTCAGTATATTCAAATTGTAATTATTTAACATTCCCATCGTACCTAGTCCCATTCAGCAAAATAGTTATTAGACTCTTCTAAAAATCAAGAGACATCCCAACATGCATCCAAGGGAGTACGCATACCAAACACAATGGCGAAGCACAAATTATAAATTTTCGTCATTTCAATCCAAAGCCCTTTCTTTAATATATTAGTTGATTTGTTCTCATTCATATATCTAAATACAACTCAAACAACACAGTAAGTGACCTTATTGTTTAGGGAATGGTTGCGTTGGTCGTAAATCTCTAGTCCGAGATTCCGAAAACAATAATAACAACGCAGTTCATAGAGCTCAAAATCTGCTTACTGGCTCCAAAATACTTGAGGAAAAAGCATAAATATGTAGCACTGAAGCTTCCAACTCTACCCAAATGAAGTCCCAAAAAATGGCCTTCTATTTCCCCTCAAATTTTCTACGCTAAAAACAGAATGCAGCAGAAAATTCGAACTTTACAACCAAAGAATAAAATTCAATAAAGTTAAAAAATATAAAAATATATATATAAAAAATTGGAAAAATGAAGGACAAGGGTACCCTGTTCTGGTCAAGGACATCGACGATGACGACGAGCTTCCCGTAGTCCTCTCCGTAGTTGACGAGAGCCACCCTTCCGATCTCGACGTACCTCTTGAAAGGCTGTCCAAACGACAACAAAAACAAAACAAAACAGGGTGAGATCAAACAAGAAGAACGAAGCGAAGTCGTATTAAAAGAGTATACAGAGCAGGAAATCCAAAGGGTGTGTGGATTAGAGTGGAGGAGAAGAGAGAGCTCACCATTTTCTAGTTCTGGTGTGAGAGCTCTGGTAGTGAAGTCGTAGCGGTAGCGGTAGAAGAGGCGGAGCCGAGACGAACAAATGTAGCCAAGGTCGGGGATTTAGGGTTTTATTATTGTTATTTAGGGTGAACTTGGAATTTTTATTTTTATTTTTTATTTTTTTATTTTGGTTGTTTAATAAAAGGTGAATTAGAATTATCAAATTTTTGTAGCATACGTCACATTGTATAATTTGTATTTCAAGTTTTAACCAATTTAAACAGTTTATTATTTTCTCAAATATCATCTTTAAAAAAAATTAAAAAATTTGGTCAAATCGAGAAATATAACCATTAAGTTAATATGTTAATCTATATTTGAAGCATCAAATTCATTTTTTTTTTAATATTATTATTATTAGGAGAAATGGAGAGAATTTGAAACTACTATTATTAGATGCCTTAGGTAGTCCAGCTTATACAAAGCAGATGTCTTAGACAACAAGCTTAATATCAAATTATTATGACCGACTTGGTATGTGACTTAACCGAAATCCCCACTCCCAGCCTCCCACCCCAAACCAAAACCAAGGTAGCGTTTGGTACGCAGACGGGACGGGACGGAACGGAACGGGACGGGATGGAACGGGACGGGACGGGACGGAACAGGATGGAACAGATGATGTAAATATTGAAAAAGATAAGGAGAAATTTTGTCATAAAATGTTATAAATTTGTGTTCCATAGATGTGGAACGAGTCGTTCCAGGAGGAAGAGGTGGAACGAAAAATCAGGCAAATTTCGTCCCATGGGACAACCCGTTCCACAGTTTTTAGGCACACCAAACGTGGGACGGAACGGCTCGTCCCGTTCCGTCCCGTCCCGTCCCACGTACCAAACGCTACCCAAAGGACATCTCCACCTGTGCACCTATTGCCAAGCAGAAAGGCTAGAATCCCCTCTTTGGGCCGAAAAGCACTCCACCCATGCAGCATTGCCAAGGCAGTTGGTGGGCCTCATTCAGCCCGACCAGCAGCCCAAGCCCAGCAGGCCATATTTAACTCAAGACTCTTTTGTTTTCATTTTGTTCTATATACAATTATACACGTATGCTTGATTCTTGCCGTTATGTGCGTGTACATAAATTGTTTCCCATTGTTTCCAAATTATAACTCAATTTCTTGCAAATTGTCAATTTTTCCATCTCAATTCGAGCTCTTCTCTAAACCCTAAATCCTAAGAATACAAAAATATTTAAAATATAATTGTAATGAAGAACAAGTGGACATCATCATCATTCAAAATAAACTTGCCAATAGACACCAATCCCAGCCACAAGGGCACAAAGTATCAGTTTCCGACTAATGAAGGACGACCAAGTGGTCGATGGCTGGGGTGGCTCGTACTGTTTTCCTCTAAGCTTGGCAAACAACCTAGATCGCAGCTGAAGGAGCCGACCAGGTTTATTGGCATCTGCAAGCAAACATCAGAAGCTGTTCATGAAAGCGTAACAAGCACATAGAGAAATACTTCGATCCTAGACTGAACTAAAAGCAGACTACCAGCCACATGAAACTCTGTTCCTGACCGTAAATAAACCCAAATAGATGCGTTATGAAAATCCAAATAAAAACCAAATTAAATTTGGGAACGTATAACCTAAGGCATTTTCTGAAAGATAATCGATATGTTTCAACATCTGCAACTTATGAGGTGTTCTAAATTAATACTCGTGTTGTACATCCATGAAATTGCCAATCAATATTATGCTACAAACAATCTAACCTTTGCCCTTCGCAAGTCTTTCCTCCTCCCCAACACGCCTTCGAAGCACATTGAGCAAAGCACCAAAATACAAAGCACAGACAGTGCACGTAATTGTGATAACATTGTAAGGCATGCTAAAATCGGGTGTTGTCAGGGGTACAAGCAATACTTCTGTGTATGCCAGAACAGTGCTGTTTTCCTGAAGAAAAAAAATAATAATTATAGAGTAAAAAATAGGTATAAAAATCCATGAATTCAAATACGTACCAAAGAACAATATGTCAGATAGAATACCTGGAATCTGGATAAGATGGAGGACTTAACCACAGATTCATCTTTAAAAAATTGCATGCTTGTGTGGAAGTTGGGAAAGCTTATTATGGCTGATGGAATATCAAATCCTTGATTGGCATCTGGCGGATATTCATCAATATGCAAAAAACCCTACATAGATATTATAAAAGTCATAAGAAAATCAACAAGTACAGATGAAATTAAGTGTACATTCAAACTTCAGTGTGTTCCAACCAAAAAATATGATACTGAAGTTCCTATCACCAACGCTTTAGTCAGCCATTGTTTTGCACGAGCTCACACAAAGTTTAGCAAATAGAGGAATTTTCACATAGCTATAGAACAAAGAAAAAGAAACTACCTTATCAAAATCCAAGGTTATAGCAGCTGATTTCATTCCACAAGGGAATTTCAGGACCATCTCCATCAACCCAGGTGACACCTTGTCTACAGAAGGTGAAACGCGCATCTTTTCAACGACATCTGAAACTGCTTGAAGTTGTTCATCAACAAACACTTGCAGTGTATGATAATAAACCTTAATATACCACGGCACAACCTGGAAAACTTTGACTTCCAATTTGCAGCTGCCTTCACTCGTATCAGTACCCAACAACCAATCACTCGCTTCCGTAGATCTCAAGGATATTGCGATAGCACCCCTTTCATTCCCACTTCCCATCAAGAACCTACTAGCATGTAATGGTGCTTTCTGACATGACCAAACTACAGGACGCTTCCAAGTTAGGCCTAAATCAAATGGCCTAGATTCAGTGTAATTCTCGATAGAAAATTCATATAAAACAGATGGACTCTTCTTTTCCAAGCCATTCAGTTCTTTTAAGACATTGTCTGGCTCGACAGACAACTCAAAGACAGATTCATCAGGACTAGATATCTCATTTTCTTTCTGCAAATAATCCAGTTGAGCAACCAGTCCCCTATCAAGCTGAACGTATACAGTGGAAGATTTAGCAAGCACACATCTTCCAATGACCTTCCTCCCAAAAATTGAAGTCAAGGACCAGCTTGGTTGCAATTTTGTTTCATGGGAATAAGTCATAGCAGTTCTCTGACTATTGGGTTCTACAACAACTGTGAGTGTTTGCTGAAGAAAAATTCCTGAAACTACCCCCTCTGATTCGATTTCACTTGAGGCCAACCACAACCGCTGTGAATGATAAAATCCCTTGTAGATAGACGGTCTATCCATTAATGCAGAAAGCCCAGCTTTATCTCTACAAGGAAGGAGCTTGAGCCAGGGAGTTAGGTTCTCAGTACAAACAGCCTCACGAGGCAATGTACCATACCTCAGACTGCCTGCAGCTGGGCTATATCCCCATTCAGGGGCGGAATATGTTGTAGACGATTCCAGGAAGTTGATTGATGCACAAAAGAGACCTGAGAGAGCATGCGTTAAATTCTTCCAAGAATCATCCACCTGGTCATGAGGGACATCAAAAACAGCCCACAACTCAACTCCAGGAGGCTTGGCATTGTTGCTTGCTACGGGATCAAACCCACCCCAGCGATCATAATTCCATCGGCCTTGTGTGAAGGATAATTCCATTTCCTTAACATGAAACTTCTTAACCTGTCCAACCAACACCATCCACAAGTTATTTAGTAGTTCAAGATACTACAGAAAATTTTCATAAATTCATAGAAAAATATTGGAGGCAAGTGGACAGTTGGGTTGTGCAAGCAGTAACACTTAGAAGAATGTTAAAAAAAAAAAAATAGAAAAAAAAAGGGTCGAGGGGTTGTCACTTGTCAGGATCTCGGATGCATTATATACTGGACAAGCAGAAGCAGAAGAATGCATGATAGCGAACATTTAAAATGTCGGTTGCAATCTGGTTTAACCTTAGAGAATCAAATACCCAAAACCTTCCCAAATGCAGAGTGACGATTAACTGGCATGCAAAAAAAGTCAAGTCTTGTACCCATCGTGTGCCCATGCCACATTAGGGTTGCGAATTCCACTACAGAACATTGATAGCAAAAAACCTAATAGTTCCTCCATGAGTCATTGTTACACACTTGTTGTTTCTAATTTCCAAACACCATATACAATCCACCATTGCAACATTGTTGTTAATTTGTAAACTACATGAAGATACACTACCTAACACAAAAAAAAAGACACCAGCAGATGCCTCCAGAGTGCCAATTATAATAAACCCTAAAACTGAATCTCAATCCTAAAAGCTCAAATATGTAAATTTCAACACTTACAACACCTAATCAGCTATCAACTACCTTAAGCACTCTATTAAACAAAAACCAGATACAAGATCCAAACTTTATCTGTTTACTGCCTCACCCTAATCCCAAATTAGCGATTTTGAACAAATAAAAGGGACCTACCAGCTGAGATATGGCTTTGGGGAAGAGATGGTGGTGGCGACCATTGGAGCTAATATGTGGGGCCCTGTTCCGGAAGTGGAAGTGCGCCAGCACCTTTCGATCCGGCAACGGCCTCAGAAGCAACTCCTCCGAGAAATCTTCTTCTTCGACCACCGATCCCGAGGCAGCTTCGGAATGGAGAATTGGGGCGGATAATAAGAGAGAGAGTAAGATGACCGGTCTGAGAAGAAGGAGAAGGGCCATGAGGAGGAGCGAGCGAGCTAGAATCGGAGTGCTGGCGGCGTTGAGAGTGACTACAACAAATAGTGTTTAAAATATCGGCTATATCGGCCGATATTTCCAGCGATATGTCGGAAATTGGGGTAGTAGGCATAGAAACTAGAAAGAGGGGGTGAAGTGAAAATCATCCATGAGTATCCCCATTTTTTTATTTTTTTAGCCAAAAGGTTTATGGTTAATTTTTAAATAACTCAAAATTTCCCTTATATTTCCAGTAATTAAAATTTCAAAAACTACTTATCATGGAGACAAATTAGTAAAAAGAAATTAGAAAAAAAAATTAAGTAAAATTGGAACATAAATTAATAAGCCACATGATGAAGAGATTTGGAACTGCTACGCGTGTATATAGAACAAACTTACATATAATTGATTCACAATTAGCCTGGCATTTTCTAGAAATAATATCATTAAGTTTTTGTTTATATATTTGTTTGGGCCCAAAATAATATTTTGGGCCGAGCTTAGAGTCATTCCCGGTCCAGTAACATTCATCTAAAATCTTGTCATGGGATGTCCAGTCAAGGTTGGCCGAGTCCTATTATGAAGAGGATTGGTTTAGATGAAGGTGAGGTAGTTGAACCCTAATGCAACAAGGAGTCTTAAAGCTAAGGAAGCTTAGAATTAGGGGATGAATCTAGTTTGTTAAGAAGCTTGGTTCAAAGTCCTATAGGGGTTAGGATTGGGCGAAATCTGATCAGATTGGGTTGAGGAGTTCTAGTCCAAGTAAATTTCTAGTTCGGCCATAAGGGGTAAAGAGGGGAGTGCATCATCCAAAGCCCATTCAAATCAACACACAAATTGCCATGTGCAAAGCTTCTCAACAACCCTGAGATTTTTTTCTCTCCCATTTTCTTCTCGCCAACACATCTTCAATTTGAATAGACATCACTGTGAAGACAATCGACGACATCTTTAGTTTGGATAGACAACACTGGAGCCATAGATTTAACCGATTGATGAGTACCTTTAGTTTGGATAGACAACACTGCTTCGAGACCGACTGGTTATTTATCCAAGTCTCGATCAACAAGGATTTCCGAGTCCTTGTTGGTAGAGGTCATCTCATCAACCTTCTAGGCGAAGTGAGGTGTTACCAGGTTACTAGGCTCGGCACATTAAAAGCCGAGTTTTATTTTATAATTGGATATTCGCAAGTACATTTTAGAGTTCGGCATTCCGACGGCCGAATCACATTTACAATCAAAACATTTATCTCTTTTAAGTATTTGTGTCTGTACAGTCTGGTGCCAGTTCGGCGTACTTACACTCTCACAAATATAATTACTGTGACCGAACCCGGCTCCGACGATTTGTGAACTTCGAAAAACTAGCAGCCTTGTCTTCAGGCTCTAGAACCCGAAGGCTGAGATGTGCTCCTTCTTCGGCCGCAACAGCAAGATCAAGAAGTCAACAACGCACCCAAAACCCCATCAACATATTTATTCCCCGACCAAACTCGGCCAACGAGTTGGCACGCCCCGCACACAATCGAAGGACATAGTTAGCTTATTAATTATTCGATATGCATGCCATATAGACTTGGTAGTTTTTAGGATCAACAATATTGTATTATTGAATTGAAAGGACACTTGTTTCATACAAAGTTGACTCTCGTAAATGGGAAGATGTTTTGTGGAAGGAGGAATAAACGCGAAAGTATAGGGTTGGTTTGAGGATAACAAACGCGAGCCTGAATGTGCAAGCAAAGCGGAAGCAGTTTTGGGGGAGGTGAAGATGAAATTAGATGGACGAAGAAACTACTACACATGATTTAGAGAACCAAGTTTATCATAAAAAATTGTTACTAACTAACATTTGATGTTACAATAGATTTGCGCTAACCTTCACATCGTACCAATGCTTAGTATTACGACCTAATAGTATTTTTATTCACTGTATAAGTCCCCAAAGCGTCAACTCAAAGACATGTCATCACATAAAAACACTTGGATTATGCCAAAAGTTTACCATCCTGTTTAGGTAAATAAATAAACGAACAAATTTCACATATTAATAGATTATAACTCAATATATTTTCAAGAGAAGGAAGGATACTTCAACGTTTTTCGTATTCTAATGTATTCACCTCTTTGTATCATTTCAAAATACATATATATAACTTACAAACCACTTTCTGATTCTATCATACATGGTTTAGAAGGTGCAACAAGTCGGGGTGGTCATCGAAAGGGTTCGATCGGCGCATGTTCTTCAAGAAAAGCTGCTGCCTCAAAGCACTCGGCTGTTTCTAGCGTTGATGCCCTCGCATCAGCTTTGTACAGCAGCCCGAGATTGTACCAAGCAGAAGGGTTTCCTCTGTCAAGTCGTAGTGCATCCATGAGAAAGCTTCTGACGACTGGTAGAGATTGGCCACCGAACCGTCTGAGTATACAGGCAGTGGATATCAAGCTTGGGACGTGGGTAGGTTCAACATCTAATGCCTTCCTGAATGATTCCAAAGCTTCTTGCTGGAGACCCTTAGCTTCGTAGAGTAAACCTAGCAAAATAATCAAAGTTTTACAAGAAGGTCCACAGTGAAGGCTGATGAAAGATTTCGCAACAAATTTGAGTAGTTTAGTGCCAGAATTAACAAGCCCTGGCTTTTTTCTCTTTGGACTCAAAATTATACTTTTAGAATTGTGACTCTCTGTTACCGGGGACAATGAGTAGCAGGAAGTAATAAAGTCATCCATATAAGAATCCAAGACCCAAGGACTCGCAAGAATGCCAGTGTTTTATATAAACGAATAAAGCTACAGCAATATACCTGTAGAGTGCCATCTGGAAGCAGAATGAGGATTGATGCTCTGGGATTTTGAAAGGCAGACCTCAGCATCCCGCCATTGGGACAAGCTTGTATATAAATTAGCTAAATCGTGCCACGTCTCCATTTCCAAGCTTCTATTGTGGTTTTTCCTACTCTGTAAATGTATAAAGAGAAACATAATATATCCTACAATTTGCTACCAAAAAACAGCTTTCTATAAATATTAATTGGCTAATCAAGATAAACTTTAATACCATATTCCTTAAGCATCTCAAATAACAAATAATGGTTACGCATTATGATGCTAAAATATTCTCAAATTATATTTGAAAATACATGAAGTTTATGATCCACTAGTAATGCATATTTTGGCTAAGAGTAAGAAAAGATTAGCTGGCAAGAGACTTTTCAAATACATTAAACATGTACACTTCAAAGGAAATGGAACACAATGAATTACCACCATTTACCTTTAAAAGCCTCTTCTCAACAACAAAGTTTTTAGTCCGAACTTGAAGAACAGCCAGAAGATGGGTGTATGTTTCTATGGCATTCTTCAGCTGGCCTTGTGCAATATGCAGTTTTGCTTTAGTTCGCAACAGTTCTCCTTGATCCCACTTCCCTGTCTGATCTAGAGCAGCATTGATTACAGTCTCAGCATCAATGAACCGTTTTTGAGCTGACAATATTCGTGCCAAAAGAGCATATGATTTTATATTGGAACCAGCCTCAAGTTTTAATAGCTGCCTTGCATAATAAAGTGCAACATCCAACTTCCTTTGCTCAGCGTGTTCTAGACAAAGATGATATACAACGTATGGGGATCTCTCTTTCGTAATTTTATCAGCAGTTTGTAGTGCTTGTAATGCTTCAGACTGCTTAAAAATCCTTTCAGAATCAGAAGCGACTGATCTGGATTTAGCTGACAGGGAAACACCAAGTAAGCAATTCGTGATACTCAACATTTGGCAGCATTTTCCATCCAACTCTGACAGTGCTTTGTACGCATATTTGGTCCCATCCTCAATGCAAACCGAATTTTCACTGCAAATCTTTGAAGCCAGTAATAACTCCAGAATGCAGTCCGTGTTCTCTCGATTATTTAAAACATTTTTTAAGAGATTCAAAGCCACCAAGTCCTCACCTTCCCCATAGTAACAAAGTGCTAGAGTGTAAAATCTTTCTTGTCTTCCCATAATTCCAGGAATCAATTCTTCAACCTGATGGGCTAGGGCCCTCACTTTCCCTGAAATGGACAAGGCAAAAGAAAGATGATCGAGGATTGATGGGTCCCATCCTATCCTTCCGGCAACAAATTTCCTTAGGAGAACCAACAACAGCAGAATAGCCTCTTCTATATTGTTTCTTGGCACAAAGGAGCTTTCCATCTGCGAACGGAGATTTGGAGGGTTTGCATCACAACCACTGTACAGGAGAAAAACTGCAAATTCTTTTTCTATCTTTGAAGCAAGTTCAATGTCAAGATTCCAATGATAAAGGAGAGCCTGCCGGTATGATAAGATAGCTTCTTGGGCAGCCCCAGAAAGTATCCACAATTCTGGAAGTAATTCAACAGCTTTACCTACAGTCTCTTGTAATTTACAATCTGAAGCAAAGTTTTCGGGCAAGCCATCTGGTAATGCAGATTCTACAGTGTCCAAAATAAGTTTGCAAGATTGAGCAGCTTCTGCAAAATTAGGTCAGCAAGCAAAATTAGCCTCGCAGAAATTATAAATAGTAAAATGTACTATCTCCATAATCTTACATGTTTATAATTTTACGGGTAGAAAGCGCAGCAGAAGTAGCCAAATATGCAGCTTAATGTATCAAACACACAATCATGAATTTCAGTCTGTAATTGTGTGGTTGACTATAGTTATATTCTTTATAAAGTTCAATTATTGTATAAGAAAACTAAATGATCCAGGAAGCATTCAAAGCTCATGATATGAAAAATATCACAGATAAGACGCAAGAAAGTTGCAAAAGTCTGAACATATATAAGAGAAACAGGGGCAGGAAAGTGAACAAGACGGAAGGATACCTCCAAACCGTCCTAGACCCTGCAACGATTTCGCTTTGAGAAAAATAGCTTCAAGGAGTAAACTAACAGCATGCATAGACAAGGGTGGGACCGCATCGCTTTGAGAACGACGTCTGTTGGTCTCACATCTTCGAGAAATGGAGACTTTCATCTTGGGAATCACACCAGCAATATCAATTCCTTCAAATACATGAAGTGCAGCTTCTGTG
>JADOBS010303379.1:0-18468 GCA_015708375.1 Cydonia oblonga
ATCCAACTAGATTAAAAAATAATTAAATATATTTTTAATAATTAAATATTAAAAAAATTATAAAATTGTGGGACCTCTCTCCCTCCTCTCTCTCGCCTCTTTCTCTTCTCCCTCTCTGTGGACCTACATCCCCCAAACCCAGAAACCTTCCCACTCGTCCCTCCCCAGTCCCCCCAACCTTCCTCCACTACCCTCTCTCTCTCCTTTCTCTCTAGCCTCTTTCTCTTCTTTCTCTTTCTGGGCACCTGCATCCCTAAAATCCCAAAACCCAGAAACCCTTCCCACCTGTCTTCCCCACCCGAGCCCACTCCCAAATATGACACACCCCTTCTCCTCACCCGTTGATCCTCCGTGTCGGGCCCCACCGAATCAGGCCCTGCATCCCCATTGCCTAGCTGATCTTGTCCCAGGCTCAACGGACCCGTTGCAAAAAACAAAAAAAAAACAAAACAAAAAACAAAACAAAACAAAAAAAAAACAAAATCTAGGTATTTTTGGTCCAATTTTTTTTTTAAATAAAAAGGTGAAGCATGGACGAAGGAAGAAGGTGAAGAATGGATGAAGGTGAAGGTAAAGGTGAGAGAGATATGAGAGAGATTGGATGTGAGAGAGATAGGAGAGAGATGGAACGCAGGGGAGAAAGGGAAGAAAGGGAGAGATGGGTTCAGATCAGGAAGAAAAAGGAGAGAAAGGGAGAGAATTATTGGGGGTGGGTCCCACATGTTTTGAAATAAAAATATTAAAATATTTTTTTTAAATTTTTAATAATTTAATTAATATTTTTATCCACTTGGCTAGGAAGTGGGTCCAATCTCAAGCCACGTCAGTATTTAACAGAAAAATTAATAGAAAAACTAACGGAGGTCTGACATTTTCACAAATTTGTAAGATGAGATATGACATTGTTACTTTTAAAAGATGATGTATAAAAATGTCATTCAACCCATAATTAAGGTAATTTTGTGTAATTTACCAATATATATATATATATATATATATATATAGTATATATCAAGAGTACTCACATCCATATTGTTTTAAAATTTCCCTCCTGCCGAGGTTTCTTAAAAATAATATTATGCAGCTTTCTGCGTACAAAACGAAACAAATAGATAAAGCAAATCATCACTAGCTTTAGCTAATTATACCATGAAGGAATATATGTGTGTCCACTTACACAGCAGTCAAGAAAAGCCAGCTACATTGCCACCATCTTGTACACCGAAATAAATACCGTACACCGACACCAAGGCAGACATTCTGGTTACATATGGTACACATTGAGTTCAGCCACAAGTTGGCCTGGTTTCATCCATGTCACACTGCGCACCCCTATTTCATTGGTAGACCCATACTAACATGCACCAAAAATAGATGTACCACACATATGGCTGAGCAGAATATAGATGACCCATCGTGAGTCATGACTCAAGACTCATGACACGATGGTGGTGCTAGTCCTTTCTTTCACCAGCACTGGAAACCCACCGCTTAAGGTCGCGGTGAGTCCAGGAGAGAACTTCGGCACACGGCATGATTCGTGTGCTGCATGTTCGATGTTAAATCGTCTCAGCAGTGAAAGCACAACAGTTTTCATCTCCATCACAGCCATCTCTTTCCCCAGACAAACCCTAAGTCCCGGTTGAAAAACTGGGTACTTGAAAGGGTTTTCCATGAAGAAAACGCCATCCTTCAACCATCTGTCGGGCTTGAATTCCATGCAGTCGGAGCCCCAAATCTCCTGGATCCTACCCATTGAGTACGGATGGTAAGTAACCCTAGTCCCCTTCCTCACAAACGTGCCATCGGGTAAAACATCATCTTGTTCACAAAACTTTGAATCAAACTGTACAGGAGGGTAGAGCCTCATGCTCTCATAAATTGCGGCTTGTAAATAATGAAGTTCTCGCATTTGCTCAAAGCTCTTGAGACCCTGATTGATTCCAAGCACTTTATCAGCCTCCAACCGAATTGCTGACGCAGCGTTCCGATGGGTCCCCATGAGCCAAAAGAAACTTGTCAAAGCAGACGCCATAGTGTCACGCCCTGCCAATAGAAAATTTATAACAATGTCTCTCAAGTAGCCTTCATCTTCTACACTTCTCATGAATCTTGACAAGAGATCTCTTTGGGTTGAAAATCCCAATTCGCGCTTTCTGGCGATCACCTCTTTGGCTAAAGCGTTGATCATATTTATGGATTCTTTAAGTTTCTTCTCGCTCCCCAAATTTAAAATTCTCTTGATCTTCCAAATTATGGGAGATGGCGTCATGGCTCTCTCGGCGGACAACTTCGAGGCCATGTCGAAAGCGACAGCGAATTGAGACAAGGGCAGTGACAACTCTAGGCACATAGGGTCCAACCCGAAAGAGAACTTGCATATGGTGTCGAACGAGAATCTCTTGAACACGTCTTGCAAATCGAGGATTATTCCGTTACCACCATCCGAATTAGAACAAACGGATGTTAAGAGAGGGATGAGACGGTGCTCGATTTCATGATTGACAATCTCGAAAGCGTACGATCGTACCGAGTGTCTATCGAGCTCGAGGCTTGCCATCTTCCTCTGAAACCTCCATGAGTGGCCGTCCACGTTGAATATGCCTTGACCTAGAAAGTCGCCAAGGATTGTAGAGAAGGGTTTGCCTTTCGGGTAGTTTTCGAATCGAGTTTTGAGCATGTACTCGACGTTTTCAGGGTTGGCTGTGATGGTGTTTCTTAGAACATGTATGTGGATGGTTTTGCTCGGAGAATCTTGAAGAAGATGTGCATACCAATCACAAAGGTTTACGAATTCTAAAGACCAGCTTGAGGTGAGATAGGTCTGACAAATTTCACAACTGCACCATAGTTTTGATCTCAATAGGAAAAGGCTGAAGATCATGGAGAACAGAAGAAAGCAAATGAAGGTGTAAAACAATTGCAAGAGCCCAGAAACTTCACACTCCATTGGAAATATGACCAAGGAATGGAACATGGAAGAGACTAGTAATGGAGAGATCACAAGATGGCGTGATATTTTATATGCGATTTGATGGTTTTTCACGTAAATAATTTCCGCACACCTTTTGCTCGTGCTTTTAAAAGTAAATATAAACAAATAAGAAACAGAAGCAAATATTAATTTTTAGTTCAGTGGTTCATTTATTTATTTATTTTTTATTTTTATTTTGTGTGTACGTCCCCACTTCCAAAGAGAAATTATTGAAATATGGAAAGTGAGAGAAAAATATTTAGCATGAAGAACCTGTGTGAGACGAGAGCAAACTGTTACGTTCACTCACGTGGACTTATTCGTGTCTGTACGAACTGGCCTGGCCTTTTTAATTTGATGAGAAGTAAACTAACAACAGTATTAGGCGGACTGGACCACTCTTGTCGTGAAAAAACAGCAACATGCAACAACACAGCTAATTGAATCGGGGGAAGAATTAGTGTGTTGGTATGGCCCGTATGGGTACGACTCTACTATACATATATATAATATATGCTAAATTGTAGATACCTTTTGGATATTTGATTGTCTAAAACATATAATAGAAGTTAATATTGTTCAAAATTCATATATGACATGGTGATTTGGTGGTTTATGCGCTTGGCAAGAGACTATATGAGAATGAAGATCGATATTTTTTGGATGTAATTCTTTTACAGACAATTGCAAATCATCAAAGAATGGTGCGATATTTTTCTTGTGGCCTTTATGGTAGTTCTCCAACTTGCGAGGGTCGTGTGTTAACTTTTTTATTGGTTGTAAATGGTTTTTCCGTGCCTAAGAACTGGTATTGTATATTTGAAAGCTTGTAACTGTAGAAGTAGTAATGTTTCTATTGGCATGTGTGGCCTCTAAAGAGTAAGGACTTATGTTTGGCATGTTTTCTCATATGAGTCATTGACCATTCTCAATGGAAATTTCTTTTGATCTAAAAAAACTAATTAGCACATTTTTATTAATCCAATAAAAGAGAATAAATTAACCTTGCATCATTCGTTCTTTTTTCTAAATAAAGTGCACTGTTGGCGCATGAGATTAATTGGTTAATTATTTGAGTGAGTTGAGCCATAAACTATTTAGCCCCTGTCAAGATCCTCCTTTATAACGACATAGAACCAAGTAAGTATGGTGCCAGTATATATAATAACTAGCTTTTAGCTAAAATGACTTATGAGATTACTCATCTGATTTCTAACAATGAAAATCGATAGAAGTGTTTCCTGAACTTGTCTACTGTAAATCGTTTTGATTATTCCATGATAAATTTATCAATATTTTTGTTAAATAGAATGATTAGTTTGACAAAAGTATCCTTAAAATTAAAATATAAAAGCTATATCAAGTTATTGGTAACCAGAAAAAGTCAAGGCTCCTTTATCTGATGTGCGTTTGTCGGGCTTATGTTCTTTACTTTTGTTTTGGAATAATGTTGATATTTCTTTGTCAGGACTTACGATCAAAACTTGTAATTCTCATCTACTGAAAAAGAAGAAGATAATAGATCATAAATGTGCTAGTTAACAGAGAATTTTTTTGGGGTTCCGGGAACTCCACGTCAGTTGGTGTTCCAGCCAATAGTTGTTTGACATCTGGATTTTCTTTTTAATCTTACTCAACAAACAAACTCTTAAATGCTGAAATGTTTGTCCCCAGGCGAAAAAAGCCAAACGGAGTTAAACTTTTCAAATCTTCTTCTTCCTCGTCCGATAACCCATACCCATAATTAAAGTGTTCTTGTTTGCCTGGGATTTGTAATTAAAATCGGCAAGGCACCTCTTTATTATTTTGTTTTTGGTATAGAACCAAGAAAATAAAAGCTAACAAATCAAGAGACAAAGCCTTCCAATTCCAAAAGAAATCTACAATACAGACAAGATGGAGGAGGAGAAACAACCAGAGTTGGGCAGGAAGCATCACCAGAGATAATCATAAATTTCCTGCAGATATTTCCAGAAAATAAGAGGGACCGAGACTCGTTTATATCCGTACGGGGAAGGAGAGACCATTGAATGTCCCAAACAACTATACGATAGTAATATGAAACAGATCGGCTTTTCCCCCTCTTTTTTTCAGCGACAAAGAAGATGTTCATCGGAAAACAAAGTAGATGGCTGACTGAGAACAAAACGGAACGAAAAGGTTATTCACAGACGTTTTAGCTCTGTTTATTTTTACGTTTTCAGAGTGACATGTCAACATTTACGAGAATGAATTGAATAAGAAAAAATAAATAAATTTAGTTGTCAAATTACCATTGGCTTGAAACACCAACTGGCAGTGATGAGTTGGAGTTCCCGTCATCACGAAAAATTTTCCGTTAGTGACGTTGATCGTCATACGAACACCCCAGCTGGAATTTGAAGTTGCTGATGGCATGTCAATTTCGTGTAGTTTATTGCGACACCTAATGAGGTGTCGCTCGAGAGTAGAGATGCATTCATTTTCCACATTTTTGTAAACTTACATCAATAGTTGCTGCATCCATAATTCTTTGACATAGTCGTTTTCATGCATGCTTCAGTCATGTAGACCGAAAATCTGTATTGTAACGAGAAGTGGCACCCTAATAATTCAGTATTCAACATCAGTGTCCTAATGCGGGGACGTATTTTACAAGACTGCATTTTTCTTACCACCCTATTAATTATTATTAAATTATTTTAAGTTTTGAAACTTGTATAGTAGATAAATTCAATCAAACTCATCGAACAAGAATCAACTTATTGTATATATGATATACCTAAGCGACTTCATCACCTTATGAGAGAAACGGAGGAAAAAGAACATGCAATCTGTTAAATGTAATTTTCTCTCCTACAAAGAGAGCATCAAAAGTTCAAAATTTTATATAGTACGCATTTCTTTTGCTGCCTTTCAACATTTATGTTGTGTGCCTAAAAGAAAAATCTTTATGTGAGCGTATGTATTGGCAAATGATAGTTATATAAAATTTATCCAAACTAGGTCGGGGTAATTAATTCATACCTACATGATATATGTGATTACTTTATAGGCTTAGCATGATCCACCACTAACATCACCTGTATTTTCCTAACTTACTCATCTATTTTTATGTGTTGAGTTTTATCACAAAAAATCTCGATGATATTAAAGGTTAAAACTCTAGTAGTATATTATTTTGTGACATGTCCAATGTGGGATTCTATTCTCTAACAATATATTTCTTTGAACTATTTACATATAAAATTAACTTTGGTCTTGGTAGATACAAACCTATTCATTACAAGTATAATTGTTTCCTTCATGTCGATACAATTTTTCATTGTTACAAAATAACTTGATTACCATTAGAAGGATATCAAACACTAGAGATCATTATAAATTAAGGATAGAAGGAAGCATTGATGAAACTGATTTATAAACATTACCCTTTGATATAAAGAAATGAAAAACCGTACACATGTTTGAATTGGACGTGTGTTTCCACTTGGAAGTCCTATCTATATGAAAACTTTTGACCTTTCCATTGGTAGCGTTGGCACCGTGAAATTTTATCATTAACCCCAGGACTAGTTTTTAGATAATTATTTCTCTTGGTCTGCTGATGAGAGTATTGATTGTGGTCATTATGATCACCCTGTTGAGGTCAACTTTTGTAGCGTCTACGATTCACTGCTCAACTCGAATCTCTATGTGGCGGATGTTATTCAGAGCTCAGGTGGTGGTTGTTGTGTTTCTTAGTTTGTGCCGATGACAAAGGATTAAGAGTACACATTTGTTAGAGGTGATTCATAGAAATCTTCTTAGTTTGCCAATGATTGTAAGATTATCAAAGAATAGTACAGTCGTTTCTTTGTGGTGCCTTTATAGTAGTTTTACAGCTTAAAAAATTTAGTCTTGGTAAGTGTCATATGTCCTCTTGGTTGGATGTGAGATTTTCACATTCATGATGGTATGTAGTTGTGAAATGTGATACTTCTTTTAACGTGAGTGTTATCTTTACTCTTGGTTGGATGTGAGAACTTTGTATTTCTAATGATTAGCAATTGTAAAGTGTGACACTTCTTTTAACTTGTGCTACCTCTTAGTAATTACATTTAATATGCATACTCTATGCTCATTCTTAATAGGTTTTCATTTGAACCAAAAACAATATTCTATTATCAAATTGATAGAGAATAAGTCGTCATTCGACTAACAACATAGCATGACAATAAGAAAAAAAAATTATGGGCAGAAGGAAAATTATAAGCAGTTTGGATAATGCTGTCAATCCAACAAGAGCCGTGCAAGATTCTCTTAAACACCTGCTGATGATTACTGTCTAGTAGTGGTGAACACAAATGGGACCCTTTCTGCTCCCCCTAATCCCCTGGATTTGGGAATTTGAATTTTATTAATCATGCAATTGCGCCATTATCTCTTTGACTCTTTAATTAGTTTCTAGATACCGCCATAACCATAAACCTCCACCACCCTGAAACTTCTTATTAGGTCAAGTTATGATCGATGGCTTGGAGGATGGCGATGAACAAGATTATATTTTAAATTTGATTAAGCACTAAGCCTTTGTATTCCAAACCCAATTATATGTATCCAAATTCAGCAGCTTCCTGCTGCTTTCTGGATGTAGGTGCGCTGCTGCCCAGTCCTTTTCGTATAGCTTCATGTTACTTTCAGTTTCATCAGCTTTATTTGCCCACATAATTCAATTATTTGCTCCAAGTGTCATATATATATGGTTGCTATTCATACATATCGTTTATCTATTAGGAAAAAAATAATAATATTGTGTAAAGGGTTTTGATGCTAGCTTGAGTGCTTGACGCATATAGAACGTTAATATAACAATCTAGAATCCACGGGAATATTCAAGACGACAGAAACCACAAGTTCTAGAGAATGATAATATGAATAATAATAATAATATTGTATTAACTGTTAAGGGTTTTCATTTACGTACTACCTCAAATCCTAGCTAGTTAGGTGATGAATTTGACTCACCTTGCTTTTAATTCATTTAAGAACAGTGTATTATGGTTCCAAATAGGAATTTAGGTTGGATTTTTGGAAACTTGGTGCTTGTCATGCTCATGAGATTTTTAATGTTCCAGAATACGAGGTTGTAGTACACCATATATTATTTACAAATGAAAGAATTTTTTTTTCCCCAAGTATACCCCCACTTGCATAATAATATATAACCTATTTGACTATGCTCTGAGCATACTAAAAAAAAATCACATCATGCTCAATCTCTCAACCATTTGTGTTACATCTTAACTACCTAACATAAGCAACAAAAAGAATAAACCTCAACTTGTGTGACTGTTTATTTTGCTTATATGTAGGCTTACTTGGAAATCTCATGACAATATTGGCACACGTGATGATACTTACAATGTATATTAGCCTAGGCCAAAATGTGATGTTATTAGGTCATGTCTGATCGGAAGGCTAAATATACCTCCGTTCAAAGTTATAGTTCTACAAAAAATTATTTTAAATGAACAGCATCAGACCATACTTATATATTATCTCCAACTGAAATGACTAAACATAGCCTCTCAATAATTTATTAGTTTTAAATTTACATTTTAAATCTATTAGTTAATTTAATTAAATTACCTTTGGATGTTTTCAAATTTAGCCGTTAAACTTGAATCAATTATAACAAATTGAGGAGCTGGACCCGAGAAAAGGGATAAGAGAGGGGATACATTTGGCCAACGCCCTTTTGGCCAAATAATGGCTTGCTAGGCTCCACAGAATTATAGCTTATCTATCAGTTGAAGATGAGTTTTTGAGCAAATTAGACTTTTATTTTTAAACATTTAACCCTCTCCATTGAAGATGGCCATTAGAGTACATCACCACATACTTCAAATTTATCACCAATTTTTTCCTTTTGAGAGAACACGATAAAATTTTGATAGTCATGGAGACCCAAAGGTCCTACCTCTTACTAAATTTCTACACCTTAGAGCATATTTAATGCATGCAAATTAGCTTAAGTTAAAATGTTATTTAGAATCAAATGACAAATTAATTTTTTTTTTTAACAAACGATATTATTTACACTAAGGGAAAGAGGGTGGACTTAGCCTCACAATGGACTAGTAATAATGTGATTCAATTTAGCATTTGGCAAGAATCAAATTTAAAATCTCTCAATTACAAGTAAAGAGAAATATCACAAAACTGTAGTATTAAATGACAAATGACAAATGAAAAAACTTGACTAAGTGCTCTTGTTAAATTCAAGAGTTCCCCTTTTTCAAATCTTTTTAAAAGAAACTTTAACGAAAAGCTCATGATACTATTCACTTTAACGAAAAATCACATTTTTACATTAAAAAGTTATTCCTGGTACTATTCATTTTACCCTTTATTTTGTCCTTATCGTTAAAACTTAAAGTTTTCAAACATTTTTCATTAGTTTTCCTCTTTTTAAAGAGAACAACCAACATCAAAAGCTTTAAACTTTAACCTCAACCCCATATAAAATAACACGCAAAATACGGAATAATGATCCAAAGCACCCCAAAACCTCAACCCCATATATTTTGTTATTTGTTTATTTTCTTTCCTATTCGGATTTGTAGCTTTTTTAGGATTAATTTACATAATCAATTTATAATATTATCAATTAAATTTTAGAATTTTTTCTATTTTTTGGTGGATTCCAGATTGCTGATGGACTTCAACTTATTTTCTTGTGAATTTTAAATTACGGATAATTTCCCTTGTCATATATTCCGCTGGGCCATGATAGGTATCTTCGATCTTAACCTGACTCAGTTGAGCAATATTTTGTCACTTCCGAACTAGGTAGATAATAATTCAAATGACAAGTAATATAACAACAAATAGATGACAAAGATGCAAGTAGATTTGAATAACAGAATGCAAATGAAAGCTATTATTATTCTTCCCATTACCACTGAATTAAATGAGAAGTGTCCCCACGTGTTTAATCAATCATAACTTAGGGCACCTCCAAACATGGATTTGAATGTGGGCTCTCTCAAGTTGTCAGCCCCCTATATAGATATACTGTATGGAGAAGGATTGTCTGCCCTTTCATTTTCGGTGTCTTTTCATGTTTTTTTATTTGTGTGATCATGGTTAAGCCACGTTAATATTTTATATTATTATTCATTTTTGTCTTATTATCTTTATGAAAAATAATATAAAATGTTAACGTGACTTAATCGTGACCACATAAAACAGGATAGCATAGAAGGACACTGAAAGTGAAAGGGCAGACAATCCTCCTCCATACTGGATTTTGTTGAACCGAGACGTGGAAAGCATATACAAGACCTGGAATCAAAGTAAGAGATCATTGCTTTTGGGACCAAGGATGGCCTCACAAAAACGAAAGTGGTCTAAGATTTTTCGCTCAATATACGGGGTTCGGAAGACGAAGATAAAATTATTATGACTTTTAGAATGGATCTGTATTTTTAATCATTAGATCAAATTTTAAAGGTTCGGATTGTTTGATGAGAAGGATTAGGTGAAAATGATTCGGAGAGGATCCCTTTCCGATAATGCACTCATTTAGAAAAAATGTTTTTGGATTCCAAAAGCACTTGGAGTTATGTGCTTCTTCCAGAAAATAGTTGAAGTGTTTTTTTAGGATTACTTGCCAATTTATTAAGAATTGGTTTTAAAACATTTTTATCAAAAACACTTTTAGTCATTTTAAAAATACTTACAAACAACCAACTCTATATTTTTTTACTAAAGGTTTGGCCAACAGAAATTTTGGCAGAACTTGCTTCTGTACAATTCTATCAAACATCTTATTCACATTTATACAAAACAAGGTTTTAAACGATAACTTTGCAACCCAGGCCATATACAGCTCTTCCGTACATTTCTATCAACATCTTCCTTAGAGTTATTTACCATGTTTCCAATGCCAGCATTTGTAATAAACAGTGGTTATGTAGTTGCTTTGTTTCTAAAGAATCTAAACTATGTAGCTAGTAAGTATATAAAGCTAGTGCGTTCAGCTTATAGTTTACGCATCATTTTGTGAACAGGTACAATACAGAGACACAGATCGAAGCTTTTCTTCTATATGAATGGTATTAGGCTGTCTCATGTGTTGAGCCCAACGACTCACATGCCTCCACATCACTCGATTTATATTGTCCACGTGTTAGGCTTAAAAATTTGCTATACATGAGAGGGCTTGTTGAGAATATGAAAAAGGGACATTGAGTAGTTGAGCAATTTCTCATACTGTGATTAATTTTATGGTGAAATCTCAACTTTTTTCATGGTATCAGAGCCATGTTGGCTCACGTGTGAAGCCCAACGACCATACTTGCTCTATGTTACTCAATTTGTGATTACAATTCTAGTTGTAAATATAAACATAAAATGGCGTAATTAACAAACGATAGTATTTTGTTCAAAAAAAAAGAAACAATAGTATTGACTAAGCCTAATTTAATTCAAACATCTGGTTACACTAAATAAAAATGTTGAAATTCATAATTAAGTATTTTTTCAATACAATAATATATTTACATTGAAAAATACCAAACTAACCTTGATAAAAAAAAATTGTTGGGATTCCATCTTAAAAGCAATTGACAATAAAAGAAGCAGTAACCTAACGCTTTATAAATTCTAGCCACTTTCCCTTTAACTTCCAAAAGTGTGTTTTTTTTTTTATGTTGGCAAGAAATGAAATTCTTGATCTATCCAAAACTTAACTTATAGTCCACCCATGTGGTGCCTTTCAATGTTTAATTAATTGCTTGAGCTAACCACAAGAACTACGTACGTGTGTGGTGCCTTTCAATGTTTCCTTTAGAAAGCTTAAAAATCGATTAATGAACGAGAATTAGGGTTATGGTTTGTCTGTTGCGCGCGATTGTCTGGTATCGAAATTCTTGAAGAGGAAAGCCCGATTGCAGAAAGATTGAAGGTCTTGAGGACGAATTAATAGAAAAAAGGTTTCAAGTGGAAAAATTATTTCAACGTACAATGATAGTTTCTTACGAATGAATAACTTATATAAAATCACCTAATTAAGAAGGAAATGCATGTAAAACAAAGTTAAATAGAATTCTTCAACTGTGGCTTGCAAAGCTTAATGTTCCATGGGATTCTCTTAATTCGTTTATTTCTTTATATCATTTTATATCATTCATTCATTCTGCATATCAAAATTCTCATCATATGCATTTGAGATGAGAATGTAGTGCAAAGTTCGTGTCAAGGTGATTGACGATCGCGATCAAGTTGTGTCATTTCTACATGAAGGAGAAAAAGAAATCCAGTAGCAGGCCTGGAGAAAAACTGCCATACAACTGTGTGTCTAATAAGATTGAGTTTTGTAAGTCCTTTTTGTATTCTTTTCTCTTGTTAGTGTTGTCAGGCTTCCGGATGATTTTATGCCAGGCTAAAAGCAATCAGAAGGAACCAAGGACTGTTGTTGATGTGGATTCAGGTAATTTTGTTATGTGTTATAGTGTAAACTTATTATCGTATCATTAGGACAACACTTTTTGGTATTTTGTAAGATATGATGTTTTACTATATATATATACTTCTCTCATGGTGAAGATTATGTTTTGTTGTATATATTAATTTGCGAGTTTAGTAGGCAACTTGAATTTTTTTTTCTTTACATTTTGTCCAACTTCATGAGATTAGTACACAACTTGAATGTTTTCCTTCGGATTTGCATCTTCTGTTTTCCTGCACCAATTCGAAAACTTGTGAGTTGTGTCACCTATGAGGTAAATTAGGGAGACAGAGTCAGACTAATACACTCAAATGATTACTACCCATTAGTGTAATATATTTTCCTGCATCAGTGACAAAAATTTGTAATATATCTGTTTTCCTTCCGATTTTCATCTCATTTTCTAGTATGCTGAGTAGTGTCCGAACAACTAGCAGTATGATTAATTCCCTCATATGGGATGATGTTGGTGTTTTTAACACTTTTTGTGACACGTTCGTTCTATCATTAAAGTTTTTTTTTTTTTGGTAGCAGGGACAGTATGAATGTGATCAATAGTGCACCCGACTTTGAAATCTTAACATCCTTAATCCTCTATTGCTAAAATGTAGCACCTGCTCATCGAACCAAGGTTTTAGCTTCTTTTTTTTTTTGTGCTGTTAACTTTTTTGGGTTATCTTAATTTTTTTTAAGTTATCTTAATTTTTAATGAACATTTGAACCTAAAAATATATAAATTCCGTCAAAGTATGATAAATTATACAACCAAACCATCCAAACACAATACAATTACACTGTATAAAGAAGTTAATTTTGGGTAGATGTTTAAACAAATATATGAGTTTTACATAGTTTTGGAATTAAGTGCATCTAAGTTAAAATATTTTTTAACAAATCATGGGATTAAGTGTCAGTTAGATCTGCTATAAATTAGGGTTGTAGATACTTTTAGATCTGCTATAAATTGATCATAATGTGATTACATATAAAACTGATCTACAACAAAAATCAAATCTTATCTCACTAAGTATGTGTATTTGACACTAAATCAAACAATCGTCAATTATTTTAAAAAGAAGCGTTGGCTCTGTTGTAAGTGATTAATAAACGGCGGGTACTAGACCCGCAGCTGTCAGTGCCTAGCGAGTGTTGTCGTGTGACACCGGTGATCTCGTCATCTTTGTGGGCTTATATTAATAAAAAAAAGATTTTAGAGAGGAACACATTACAAATGAATAACTTACAAAGACAAGTAAGAAAAAAAAAAGTGCATGTAAAACAAACTGGATCTAGCTTGACACAAAGTTAATAGAGTTGTTCAAGTGTGGCTTGCAAAGTTGAATACACAGCACGCCAACCCTGTTGGGTAGGGTGAGCAGTGTCCCAAAAGAATGCAGATTCCGGGCTTTTACAAATGGTATACTTCTTTGCACCACTTTCATCCATACTCCCACAAAAATGCCCACTGCTTATCCCAATGCAGCATGGCTTCAATGGGTTCTCAAACTTTATGCTTCCTGCTCAAGAGAACAAGATGATTTCACGTATTAGCAATTCATTTGATATTTATGTGCTTGAATACTTAGATTAAGGATAGGCTAACGGTTCAATAAATCCCAATGTCATTAGACATATACATTATATACTACTTATGTAGTACTCACCTAGATCTCCTTTGTTCTTGAACACCGACATGAACGAGGCATAAAGATCAACAATGATAAAAGAATTCTTGGTTTCGTTGTTCAACTTGGCCACAGCTCGCTGCAACAAAAGGTTGTGGAAACCGACTAGCGCGTTCTCAGTTCCATTGCATCGTTGGAATGAAAATGATGCCGTCCTCGAAGGGAGACATCCCAAAGGTTGAAGAGCTGTCACAACTACTTTACCCACTCCCAAGGCATAAATTCGTTTCAAGTTCACAGTTAGTTGATTCACGACTGATGTGATGAAGGGTTGCCAACCCTATAACACACAGATAATTGAAAAGAAAGAGGAGTTCAATACAAATAAAATGTAGGCTGAGTTTATGTACGAAAAAATATTTGTAAAATAACGTTGAATTGGCCAAAAAAATTCATAGCATGCCTCTAATATATTTCTTTAGTTTTCCTTTTGGTTTTAAATAAAAGAAATATTGGAAATGAGATAGGAAAGAGATGGATGTGAAAGGGCAAAACAAAAGATAAAGAACAAAGAAAAAATAACTTAAACTGAAAATTGGTGTCATCACATTACCCCCTTCATTTGTCTGATTTGAGCTAGAGAACAAAGTTACGTAAGCCAGGATTTTCTGAAGATCATCTACCTAATCCCATTCTTTGAAATGCTTACGTACCGGCTTCCATGATCTTTTCTTTTCTCCAATAAAAAAATTTAATCGTTTAGAAGAGATTGATTGTCTTGGTGATTAGGACATTTTTTCTTCAATTTATTGTATTCTAAGTGCAAAACTACAAATTCTCATCCCTCCTTTAGGGTAGATTAATATAGAATATCGTTTGTAGTAAAAAAAATATTCACTATCCTTTTATTTATATATTTTTTATTTTTACAAATAAAATTTCAAACACTGGATTTCTAACCTACTCATACTCAACACCATACCCAAAGTGAAAATATTTGTAAGCCAAAGTGAAAACTTACATGTACAATATGTAGAATAATAATATAGTTAATTATAAAGGTTCTTTACAAATACACTTGTGTAACCCTTATTTTTTCACCAAGTCCACCAATTCTTTTACTTCCAACTAAAATCTAATATACAAGTACAATGTCATGTAACAAAATAATTTGACCTATTATTAAAAGTTAAATTGCCACCATTCTTCAATCAAACTCACATTAAGGGAACTAATATCTAACTAGGGACTTTATTAATTACTTCGTCAGCAATTATTCGAGTGTAGTTTTTGCAATACTGCTGTCACTATATTGGACAAATACTCTATTATTTTTGAAAAGAAATATTGATTCTTGATAATTTTGTTGATAAAAAATGTTATACGTGCTAACCTGAACAGAGCCATTTGTCGCGACATAAGTCGAGTAGTCGTTGCCGGGACCGGTGACGAGGGCGACGGAGGAGTGAAGATCTTTGGGAGTGAAGATGGAGCCGTTTTCTATGAGCTTCTGAAAGAAATCAATCTGGGTTGTCATGTTGGGATCCGAAACCAAGGTTTTAAAAACACCTGTGCCTCCATATGCGAAATTAACTCCGTACTTCAAATGATTGACCCCGACTTTTCTAAATCTGTACGGTATTGGAGACTTCACTCCTATAAACTTAGCTGCAATATCATGTGTGTTAGAAAATGATAGAGATAAATTATAGTCAGATATTCAAGAACTTATATATTGTGTGGTAATAGAATACCGCAACATGGTACAACAAATCTACACATATTATAATACGTAGATTGAATATTAATATTATAATTTGAAATATAAACTCGTTAGTTTATTCACATGAATTGGTTAACCAAGTGCATATATAACGCTTTCTCTAAATTATAGCTTTTAACATATTCAGTAATTGATTTTGACTCAAAAGGTTACTACATTCACTTGGACTTGGGTAACAAGATGGAGAAGAACTTCCAGAAAAAGGAGAAAAAATTGTAGGAAAATGTTAGTGAGATTATATTTTGTATTATATTGGTAGATCACTTGACGTGGCAAGTGCCTATGTAGTTGGATGTTGGTTGCATGCAACACTTGCCACAAGAGATAATATACTAACATGATTTAAAAATATAGTATCTCTAACATTATTCAAACTTATATATGAAGATGTCACAACACCATGTTACATGATCGACTACATAGTAGACTGTTCTAGTAAAAAGATTGCCTGGCGCCAAAGTTAATGGAATTTTTTAATTACTGGACACACGCAACATTTTAATTATCTGTATGCTAAAGGACAGAGTTATTGCTTCACAACACAAATGTGGGACATAACAGATTGATCAAACTGAGAAAATGAACAAAATTATAACTGTTGGAAAGGAACATAAAGTAAGTTTGATTGGTTTTACAACTTTAAAGGACAATGGGGACAGAGTAGGATAAGGAAGGTTCAAGCAAAAAAGGTAGATAATTAACACAGAAAATCATGATTAAGAGTCGGATGAAAAATGTCCAAGACTCCAAAAGGTTGAGCTAGCTCATGTGATAAGGTAAGAATTTACATGATGGTGGCCTGACATGTGGATTAAAAGCAAACAATAAAAATAAAAAAGCTTACCCAATAATGCAACAATGTTACAGATCAAAAGAAAACCATCCAAAGAGGCCATTATAGTAAGAGGAACCCACCACCGCTGTACCATTTTACATCAATAATATATCACTAAAGAGAGCACTAAAGCATAGGTTCTAGAAAAAGAACTGAGCAAAGAAAAAGAACAGTATGTTACTTTCACTCTTTGCACCAAAAAGCAGAGAATTGCACATGATTAGAGAGAATAAGAGAGGAGCGTTGGTACCAAGGAAATCGGTGAGGACGCGGCCATCGGAGAAACGGCCACTGGGTTTTCCCGGGAATGTGATTCCATAGGGTTGTTTCCAAGAATTAGCCACTGATTTTCTGTTGTTTCCTGTGTCAGCATACGAGTCTCCAAAAACAAATAGCTTTGTCGGCCGCCAATTAAATAGGTGGCGATGTGTGTGGTGGTGGTGGTGGTGGCGGTGGCGGTGGTGAGCAGCTGAAACTAGCACCCCTTTTTGTCCTATAACAAAACAAACAAGGACAGGTAACTAAAATTGGGAACAAATTCTTTCACCTTATGCACAACCTTGTTTATTTCTAATCTTTCGATTGAATAAACCGAATGATAGTCAATTGACATAAATAAACAGAAAGTGCTTAAGAAGAAAAACAGTGAGCGTAAACCATTTTCCATAGTCACGTAGTATTAACTCATATGAATGCATACCTGAGAGGAGGTAAAGGAGAAAGAGAGTGGGCAGGAGGAATAGAGTTGGAGGTGATTTCATGGTAGACTATGAAGGAAAGAAGCTTTGAATTGCTGAAAGAGATGTAATTAAGAGGGAGTTGGAGATCATGCACCACTTAATTTTAACGAAGATATGGAAGGAATAGAAGAAATCAGTGCTTTATATAGTCGTTGTCGACCTGTGGCTGATGATAAAATATGTGAATGTTGAGGGGTGATATTGCAATTTGCATACTTTTATTCATTTTTTGTCGGTCCAAATAAATAAATCCAAACCTCATAATTCCAAGAAATTGGTGGTCCAAACTCACAATTTTCCGAAACAAAAGAAGAATTTCATTGGAAAATACACATTATATATAAAGTTCTTAAATTAAAACTTTAACTTCTTCAGGCAATATGAAATCCGATATAGTATTCTATAGTGCCTCTTTAATTATGCATATCTCCAAACTAATTAAAAAGACATGATAAGTTAATATGTATCATGTAATATTTCATCATACAAACAATAACAAGAACAAAATGATAACTCCGCCTAATAATATTCCTACGCATATGAACATTTTGGGTTGGTCTGAAGGCTGTAATCTGTCAAACAAGACGGGGCCGGCTTGGCAAAGGTCTTCTAGTGAATGGACCTCCTGGATTCCTCGTCAAGAAAGATGAATAAAATATCTTTTTTAATGTATATGTGAAGGTTAATGAGAAATTTTAATTTTCTTTTTGTAGTTGTAGAAGGGTTTAAAGTTTGAACACTGGTATTAGGACTCGTGTAACATCTCACATCGTCCAAATGAGTGATCTTTATATGTATATTCTGAAAGTTCTAGGATGGGTAATAACTTGACTAGAAGTATAAATAAATTTCGACTTAAAACTAATTCAATTTGTGATTTATGTTAATCAGTTATGCAGCTCTAACCAAACACAAAATATCCAGCATAAATATAGAGAGTACACACATGATGTAGGATTTTACGAGGCAAAACCCACCACTGGGAAAATCCTCGGGCTACCAAGCCAGGAAGCACTAAGAAAGAAGGAATACATAA
>JADOBS010303380.1:0-18475 GCA_015708375.1 Cydonia oblonga
ACTCTCCTCTCCAACTCTTGGCGCGACGAACCAGACTCCGAAATCTCCCGCCCTTTTCTTCCCAACCCCGCCGCCTTCGATTTCGTCGACTTGACCTTGCTGCGCAACGCCAAAGATAGAGGCGCCCGTACTCAATCCCATCCCATCTACTTTCCAATCTCTCTCCCTCTCTCTCCCCCTAATTGTTTGAATTTGGTTTTGCAGTTTGTTTGGACGGGACTGCCCCTGGCTACCATTTCAGGAAGGGATTCGGATCCGGCGCCAACAATTGGCTGCTTCACATTGAGGTCAAAATTCTTTCCCTGTGCCTTTTTTACAGGTTTAATACAAATTGTTCCATTCAATTTCAGTGAATTTGCATATGCTAGTAGATTTTTATGTTTAGAATGGAAAATTGTGTGATGGGTTTGGTTCAAAAATTGAAAATGTAGGGTGGAGGTTGGTGCAATTCGATTGAATCGTGTTCTTGGCGCAAAGGTACTCTACTAGGGTCTTCTAATTACATGGATCGTCGAGTTCCCTTTTCTGGGATTTTGAGCTCTCATCCATCACAAAATCCTGGTAAGCTTGATTTTATTTGGCTGCTATTTTTATTCCCTTAACGCTTTGTTTTGAAATTCTAGCTTAATCTAAGTTGTTGGCCATCTAATTGATGTGATTCAATTCATTGTTTGGAGCATTCTCTAGAATTCTTTAACTGGAACAAAGTCAAAATCAGATACTGTGATGGCGCGTCCTTCGCTGGCCACCCGGAAAATGAGCCTAAGGTGCATTGTGTTTGGAGATTTTGCTGCCTTGTTTTAATTTTATAAACGGAAAAATGTAAGCTGTTAGTTTAACATTGGCTGTTCTTCTATTTCATAGAATGGATCAGGACCTTTTTTTAGGGGCCAGCTCATCTGGGAAGCAGTTATGGATGAACTCTTGTCAATTGGCTTGTCAAAAGTGAAACAGGTATCTCGTGGTTACTTCGGTTAAGCTCTATTTGAATAATATGAACTGCTTTTGAACATCAGAAATTTTCTATGCATGTATCGATGATTATGACTATACAAGATGTCTTTTTCACTCTCGTTCTAAGAGCTGTTTTCATTAATATTATAATGATATGATTGGTCCAGCAATTGTAATACCATTCTCCGCAAGAAAAGTATTGTTTTCCACCGTGAACTAATTGAAAGCTACTCATCGAGATTATTACAATGAGTGGTCTATTTCCGCTAATATATATGAGTGGCACTCTTACAGGTCCTTCTTTCAGGATGCTCTGCCGGTGGGTTAGCGACTCTTATACATTGTGATGACTTTCGACATCTTCTGCCTAAGGATGCAACTGTCAAATGTCTTGCTGATGCAGGTTTTTTCCTTGATGAGTATGTTTTTTGCGTACTAGTGCCTTAGGCACCTACATCTTTTAGTGAACCTGTTCAAGATGCAATCTTTCTAGGATTATACAAGGATCATATTTCTTTGTGTACGCTTCTAAGATCATATAATATCTCCTAAATCATAAATTTCATAAAATGATGGTGTTGCCTGATTCTACTCTCTCATTTTCATACCTCAGAATATGAGACCTATCAAAATGGAACAACTATGTACCACATTTTTCTAAATTGATTGAAATTCTTCCTATCAAGTTACAGTAGGATTTTTTAAATTGTTTTGCATGTATGATGCTTTTCCCTTTTTTCCTATCTAGTGCATCCTCTATGCTCAGGATAGTGAATTCATAAAGAAATAGGAGATGTAGAGAGAGAGAGAGGGAAAGTTTTGAGCCATTTTATGTTTCCTACATTTCAGGGAAGATGTTCTCCAGCATCGGACGATGAGGTCTTTCTATAATGACGTTGCCATCCTTCAGGTTAGCTTTGATCTTTACCATTACTAGCTTATGTAATCTTTATATTTTTTTTTTTATCACTCATGTTTTTTGTAGAAACTTAATTCTATCAAATTCTGTCAGATCTGCAGGATCCACCATTTGATTATGAGATGTAAAAACTAGTCGATATGTTGTTAATTTATATGGGTCCATCTGCTTGTTCTTTTTCGTGAGTCTGACACATCATATATGAGAAAGAGTTTCATTCATCTTGGTCTATATCACTTAATGAAAATTAAATCTTTAGCGGGAAGCTTTAGGATATTAGTCATTAAACAGTACCTTCATTGCTTTCTCTTGCTTATTTTTCTGTCGCGCTGTCAGGGTTTATCAAAAAGTTTGCACAAGGATTGTCTTTCGAGGATGGAACCAGCTAAGGTAGTTGTTCTTTTCCTCTATATGGTGCCAAATAGTCAAATTTTATAGCTTCTTATTTTTCTGCTCAGTTATGATTTATAACACAAAGTCCCCATTTTTTGTTGTGAACTTCTACACCAGTGTCTCTTCCCTGAAGAAGTTATTAAACACATTAATACCCCAGTGTTTCTTGTCAACCCAGCCTATGATTTTTGGCAGGTAATTCTTTTCAGAACCCAAGCTTCATTTACTTGTTATCAGAAATTGATTTGCATTCTTTTCTCATTTCCTAACTTTATGACATTAGGTACAACATATCTTGATACCTGAAGCAGCAGATCCACATGGCTATTGGAGAAAGTGTAAACTTAACATTCACAATTGCAATCCCAGCCAGCTTAAAACACTACATGGTAATTAAATTTGAGAAAACCAAATTATATATTGCCTGACTGTCCAGGAAAATCACATACACATAATGCTGTCCTGACTCTATGTAGCTAAGCATGCTTGTGACCCACTCTTCATGTGCTACATCCCAATGATCTGATAACTGTTAATTCAGGTGGTTGATCATAACCATCTATAGATTTTTGTGGACTATAAACCAGCATATTTGCACACTGCATGCTGTGATGAGCAGGAAGTTTTGGGTCTTCTCATCACGTTGCATTTAAAGTAACCTATGAAAAATGTTACCCTAAGAATCCTATAGTTTGTGGACCATGAACCAGCATCTTTTACAGTTGCAAATTGCAACAGCGGGCATTACTAACGTTAACTTCACAGATGTACATTGTCAAACTAGGGGATTATAGTATTGGTTCATCTTACATGTATTTTGTAGCTTCACTAGCTTCAGGCTTGTCAATCGAAAAATAGAGTCCACAGATAGGTCCTTGCAATTCGTTCTATAATGAAGTGTAAATATAAACAGAATATTGTGGCAGATTAACGTATCAACTTATTTCATACAGGTTTCCGTAATTCTATGCTGAAAGCACTGACTGAATTCCAAAAAAATACTGAAGGAGGAATGTTTATAAATTCATGTTATATTCATTGCCAGACGTGGATAACCGAGACATGGCATTCACCCACTTCTCCACGAATAAACAATAAGGTGTGGAAATTTTAGTCATCTCATTCCCTTATTGGAAAACAAATGGTTTTCTGTCATTTTTAAACTACCTTTGTGATTGATTTGAACTTTCATAGACAATTGCGGAGTCTGTGGATGCTTGGTACTTTAGTCAGAATGCGGTAAAGCAAACTGACTGACCATTTCCATGCCATCCCACCTGCTATTATATAAATCTCACTGCTATGACCTTTTTTTTATTGAACTCAAGAAAACTTCCAACTTTCTGGTGGATTATTCCCAACTTTAAATCTTTACTTCCTGGCGGAAATCTTCCCCTATTGTTTATGCTCCTATTCCTGTAGACATTGAGAAGGAAGGTGTCTTATCAAACATGAAAAGAAAATAGAGACAAGGTGTGAAGAAAACGGAATAACATTTTATACTTGCCATCATGTTACAAGTTTTTTATATAGAGGAGAGAAACACTTTTTAATATTATGTTCTATGTGCTTTCAATGTAGTAATTGTTCTTTGTGATGTAAACATGTATCCCATGGATATCTTTTGTACTTTGCTTTCCAGAAAAAGATTTAGCAATGAAAATACGGAGACTGGAGACAAGATGAAAGTATAAGGATCTTCCTCCCCTTTGCTTGATTGCTCACTTTCCTTGAGGTTTTCGAAATATACATATATGTATATGTATATATATGTTGTATTCTTATAAATGTTTCTGTTCATGCAACTGAGTGCCTAAATACCATGAGTTTGGCATTATGGCATCAAAATCTGCTCATCTTTTTTGTTTGAAAAAAATGGTTTTCTGACATTTTTCATACTGAACTTGTTATCTGACTGGTTTGAACTTTGATAGACAATTGCAGAGTCTGTGGGCGACTGGTACTTCGGTCGAAATGCAGTAAAGCAAATTGACTGCCCATTCCCATGCAATCCCACCTGCTATCATATGAATTTCACTGCTTTCTCACGTGGTTGATTGAACTCAAGAACGCTTCCAACTTTCTGGAAGGTCCGTCTGTAGAAATTGACAATGAAGGTGTGTAGCATAAAAAGGAAAACGAAGAGAAAAAATAGTTTAGACATTGACATCACATTTTCACTTGTTTACATAAGAGAAGAAAGGCATCCTGCAATTTCTATCAATCAGATGAAATGTTTGCCTTTCAATGTAGTAGGGATACTTCTTAAACAGCTTTGTACCTTGCTTTACGGATTCTCATATGCATTCTGTAGTTTGGATCCCTTTAACACTTAAGGAGTCATTTTATCCTGAATTTTATTTTTAACGTCTTGCTTTGCTTGCCACTGTTCAGTCTGTCAAAAAATATATCAAATTTGTTGTCGTCTTGTGTGAGAAATTCTGCGTCTGGCAACGGACCACGTGTCCGTGCAAACCCATACACATAAGACACCTCCTACAACATCCTCTGATTTGTCGTCTAACATTGGCCCACTCTTTGGTTCCAACCCCTCACATGTCTCTAGTTCTAGGTTGCTGAGTAGAAGACCTTCTCCTCACGGCCACATTTTAGCAAAAAAAGTGAACCTCAACGCACCACATCATCAAATTTAATGAATCTATTACAATTTAGAGGTGAAGGGCAAAATGAGACACAATAATTGAATGTTAAGAGATAAGTCGCCTCAAAATGACTTTTTAAGGATCAAATTGGTGCTTGGAATATCTATGGGCAAGCATAGCGGTATAAAGGCAAGCATAGCGGTATAAATTTTTCTCTCGTGAAGTGAACATCATGTTTGGGTTGGTATTTGAACATTGGGCTGAAGAAAGAGAAGCCCATCAGAAGCCCAAGAAACACGACTCTGCCCGAAAGCCCAACTACAAATCTTTTTGCTTAGCCCAAGGCAAAGTGACGGTTTTCATTTAATGCAAAGGCAAGTAGCCTACATAGAGTTGACAATTGATGGGAATCCATCAACTCTCAGCCGGCTTTCAACCCAAAAGTACTTTCCAAAGGGGCAAACATGTAAATAAGTGCAGATGGCCCATTATCCCCGGTTTGCTTTCGGGCAAGAGCAGAAAGGCTACAGTAAGCCAAGTTTGCCTATAAAAGGAGGAAGAAGGCCCAGGGACAAGGACACTCAATCAAATAAACAAATACACAAACTCTGTTCAAGCCAGATTTGCATACGAAGCTGTAGTCAGCACCAACTTCAATCTTCTTCAGGATTAGCTCTCACAAAAGCCACCATTTTCTCTATTGTAATAGCTCTGCTACTTCCCCAGCCATTGTAGTATCGATTCTCTCCTGTTTACCTTGCTTAGCATTCAATCCTCTTTCTTTTGTTGTTGTTAAACCCTTGTAATCACAATAGAGAGAAGCTGTACAAGATTCAGCCTTACCCGACAAGGTTAAATCTAGCCCGACTCCCTTTGCTTTGTTGTGCACTTCATAGATTTACCCTCATTATGTATACGTTAATATATATTCGGGGAGTATAAGTAAACTAAAAGTAGGCCACTTGATTAGATCTGGATTTTTCTTTAAAGCATACAAGATGAACAAAAGTCCTTGATCTCAAGGCATAAAAAAGAACTTAATGTAGCCTTAACCCATCTACGACAATCCTTTGATAGCAAGAAGTTAAGATAACTTGGGGCGCAAGTAATCTGTTTAACTACCCTTGTTTTACATCTGCCATATAGAGATGGCAGTGGCACGCCTAAGCACGTAGTTAGTTTTAACTGCAAGCCTCCAGGCCTATACCTAAGGCTCTGCAAAGGCACCTTTCAACGCTAACTTTGTTCTCCACTTGCAGCACTAAAACAAGCAGGAGCCCGACAACCAACACGAGTGCCAACCTCTCGGGGAGCTGTGTGCTCGAGCCGGGGAAGCCCGCCAGCCAGATTTCCTGCCCGAACATAGTTTTGGCACGCCGAGTGGGACAACTATCTTGTATGCCAAGAAGACAAAAGAAGGAACAAACCTTCAGGTGGAAATCAATACAGATTCTACCCCAGCATACGCAGAGATCTAGCATGATGAACATGCCTGAAGGCTTGCAAAGATCTGCCTCAATCGAAAGCCCGAGCCCTTCAAAAAAAAAAGGAAGACATGTCATAAAAGAAGATCTACAAGCCACCTTGATGGCTATCTTGAGAAACCTAGAGGGAGGATCTTTAAACATGGAAAAAGACTCTTGGAAAGATGGAGAGGAGATGGATGGAGATCATTCCGTAAATCTGCAAAGGAGGATGGATTTGGAGCATTTCGCCCCAGGAATTGATAATGCTGGGGGGATAGCGGAAGAAATCAGCTCTATGAAGGAACCAGATGTTTCCTTGTTCCCTTTACCTAGAGAGGAAGGGAATTAGGAGAAAGAAACCAAGATCAGCCATATGGTATTGAATGAGGCCAAGAAACCAGAAATGGCCGACCCCTTGTCATTTAACGATAGGGGGCAATGCGGGCTAGAAGCGAAGCAAGCACTAGGGAAACTTCAAACTAGTCTAAACATTGGTGCTGACCCTTTTTTACAAGCCCCAATAAATATGATCAACTTGACATGGGCAGAAAGAGGGAAAGGAAAAGCTACGTGAGGAGTAAAGGCAGAAAAAAGGCCAAATGATAGGCCAACCGAGGAAGCTATCAAATTGCCCGAAAAACCCAAAGCCACCATAATCAAGGGAGTGGTATTATGTAGCAAGTGCCAATACGAATGTGAGTTAGAGTTGTCGACGACCGGAGCTATTATTGATCGAGAATTGATCAAAATAAGAGTAGAAGAAGGCCACGCAAAACATGTAAACATTTTGCGGGCAGCTGAAGAAGAAACCAATCGAAATGTCTTCCAGAGGTTGGGAGGAGATTCCTAGTCCAAAAACTTATCTGAAGTATTCAGAAACCATGAAGCTTCAGAAGAAGTGGATGAGAGAGAGGCCAGAATGTCAGTACAAACAAGGGTGAGACCCCCCCAACCAAGTTATACAGGCGAAGACGTCCAAATGAAAGGAAGAATGATGAATCCGGGCACAAAGAAAAATCCAGCCCGACTCGGGCGTAAGTGGTATGTGGTCGGTAAAGATGGAAGACCGGTCAAAGAGATGGGAGCATCCATGGTTAGAAGGGTCCAGAGGCAGCATAAAACTTATATGAATTCATTAAAGATTCCCGCCGCTTCGGAAACCTCGAAGAATGAGAAGTTTGAAGACGCTCATCATCGACCTCAATGGAAAAGCAAGAAGGAAGTGAAAAGGGAAAATAGCAAGAAGGAAGGAGAAGGAAATCATGTACCATAAAATCCCCATCCTGGGAAGTATAGAATCTTGAGAAGAGCTTAAGAGGATATGGTAATGATATCTACTCCAAGATCGAGCTTGGAGGCAAGCTATTTTGAAACCATTTCACCCGAGAGAGTTTTGCTCTCACCATTGTTGTTGGATAATAACTACGCTGTGCCCGAGCCAATGTTAAACTTTGGCATAACTCAGGAAGAAAGGATACCTAAGTTAATGTTGACTAGAGAAACGCAGGCCTGGTTAGAAGAATTTATGAGCAGCATTAGGGGCAAAGGGAAGAAATTACCTGGACCAAGCAACTTCCACATAAACATG
This sequence comes from Cydonia oblonga, assembly GCA_015708375.1. Taxonomy (NCBI): domain Eukaryota; kingdom Viridiplantae; phylum Streptophyta; class Magnoliopsida; order Rosales; family Rosaceae; genus Cydonia; species Cydonia oblonga. Next base: position 7,924 of record JADOBS010303380.1, read on the forward strand.
ACATATGTCTTATCGGCCATGTTTTGCGCCGAACATAATCAACCTCCTACAATGGAAGGTGATTATTTGGCAGCGGAAGGAACTGGATCAAGAGAACCCCGCCAAGAAGGTTTGCCCGAGAGAGTTGAGAAAGAGCCAGAGAAGGTATACTCTGATGAGATGGTGTTTGTTCGCCTTAACCGACTCATGGCAAACCATCTCAAACCTATATACGTAACTGCTTATTTGGAGGGAGTACCCTTCAAGAGAATCTTGATTGATGGAGGGGCCGCAGTCAACGTGCTCCCCTATAAGCATATGACGAAAGTGTGTAAGGGTGAAGAAGATCTAATTCCCACAGATCTTACCGTTTCTAGCTTCTCAGGAGCTATTACTCGGACTCATGGGATCCTACCATTGGAAGTCAACTTGGGGTCTAAGCAAATAATGCTAGCTTTCTTTGTGGTAGATAGCACTTCCACTTATGGAGCTCTACTATGGAGAGATTGGATTCATCAGAGCCTCTCCATACCATCTACCCTGCACCAACAAGTAGCTGTTTATCATGAATAAGGGATAGCATGACCAGGTTTCTGGGAAATGGTGAAGGCCGAACCACGGCCATTCCTCCCCACAACCAACGTTGCAGAGGCCAATTTCTATGATCCCAATATTGAGATTCTTCAGTGTTCAGAAGCTAATAAGAACGGCCGCCCGACCAAGGTGACGGCCCAAAAGCTCATAAAGCAAGGGTTATCCTTCACAAGGGAGGAATGAGATCGACCCTATATTATCCCGAGTTCCCAACACATTTAATGTCAGAACAAAAGAGGAAGGACCAAGTGATACCAATCAGGTCCTTGATAAAAAGACTGTTCGGGTATGGGAAACAAAAAAGGCAAGAGAGAGAGAGCTTGGCCAAAGAAGAAAAAGAATGGAGTAGAAAAGCTTCAGATGGCCAAGTAAATGAAGAAGACATTTTTGGGAAGGAGTTAGAGACAACCATCCAAATGGCTGAATGTATATATGATCTGGATGGGCTGGAGGATCTGCCCGAGAACCCAGAGTTGGTCGAGTTTTTGTGTACGGAGCTAGACAAACCAGCACCCGAGGTACATGATCCCTTGGAGACCATTGAGTTGGGAACTAAGGAGGATCTAAGGCTAATACAAGTCAGTCGCCTGTTGGGAGCTGAAGATCAGGCAAAGATCGTTGATCTTTTGCGTGAGTTCAGAGATTGTTTTGCCTGGCATTACACCGAGATGCCAGGTTTAGATCCAATTTTAGTAAAACATAGGATGCCTATTAAGGAGGGATTTAAACCTGTCAAGCAAGCACCAAGAAGAGAAAAGGTCAAAGAAGAGATCGAGGGGTTGGTAAAGGCCGGATTTATTAGGCTCGCCAAATATGTGGAATGGTTGACCAACATTGTACCTGTTTTGAAAGCTATAACTAAAGCAGTTAGATGTTGTGTTGACTATAGAAACATTAATGGAGCCACACCTAAAGATGAGTACCCTATGCCCATGGCAGACCTATCCATAGATGCAGTTGCTAAACATAAAGTTCTATCCTTTATGGATGGGAATGCCGGGTATAATCAGATAAAAATGGCCAAAGAAGATATACACAAAATAGCTTTTAGATGCCCAGGCCATATGGGGGCATACGAGTATGTGGTGATGCCATTTGGGCTTAAGAATGCTGAGGCAACTTATCAAAGGGCAATGAATGCCATTTTCCATGACTTGATCGGGCATAATATGGAAGTATATATTTATGAAATCGTGATGAAATCTAAAACTGAAAAGCAGCATCTGATGGATCTTAGGCAAGCCTTAACAAGAATGAGGATCCATAAACTAAAAATGAATCCGAAGAAGTGTGCTTTTGGAGTGCGCTCGGGCAACTTTCTGGGATTCCTCGTCCATCAAAGAGGAGTAGAGGTGGACAAGAACAAAGCTCGGGCAATCATGGAGACACCTCCCCCACCAACAAAGTCCAACTACAGAGGCTGCTAGGGAAAATCAACTTTTTGAGGAGATTCATTGCTAATCTGGCAGGCAAGATCCAGCCGTTGGCTCCTTTGTTGAGATTAGGAAACAAAGAGGAATTTGAGTGGGGACCACAGTACCAAAAAGCTTTCGACACCATAAAAGCTTACTTAACTTCTCCACCAGTGCTCATGCCACCACATAGGGGAAAGTCATTGAAACTTTACATCTCCGCGTCAGAAAAGTCAATTGGGAGTTTACTAGCCCAAAATAACGAGGGTGAAAAGGAGCAGGCCATATATTACCTCAATAGAATCCTTACTGAGGTAGAGACAAGATATACCCCGTTGGAAAAATTATGTCTGGCCTTATACTTCACTGCTTGCAAACTGAGGCATTACATGTTGCCTTGCCATATCCACATCAAATATATGCTGTCAAAACCAATGCTAACGGGGAGGATTGGAAAATGGATCTTAGCACTATCTGAATTCAGTTTCCAATATGTACCTCAGAGAGCGGTCAAAGGGCAGGCCATTGCAGACTTTCTAGCTGAGCACCAGGAATCCCGAGAATAGATAATCAATATCCCCGGAACATTGGAGGTAGATAGCATCTGGGTACCACTCGATAAAATCCTCTCGGGCAGAGATGAGTGGGTTAAACAAGAGATGAAGAAAGTAGCCAGCCTTTGGATCACTTATTGGAAGCTATATTTTGATGGATCTTGCACCCAGAATGCAGTAGGGGCTGAGATTGTTATCATTGATCCTAAAGGTTCTCACCATTGTTATTCGTTCCTCTTGGATTATCACGAAACTACCAATAACCGGGCAGAATATGAAGCACTGATCATGGGTTTAGAGATTTTGATGGAATTAAGGGCAACTGAAGTAGAAGTGTTTGGTGACTCAGAGTTGGTGATTAATCAGCTAATTGGAGAATACAAATGTAGACATATCATCATGGCGGGATATTACGTGGCGGCCACTCAATTGTTAAGCTATTGGGGAATAGAGATCTCGGTCAGCCATATTCCCAGATAAGCAAATGCAATGGCTAATGAGATGACCCAATTAGCTTCAGGGATCCCCATTCGAGAAAGAAAATTTAAGTTAGAAGTGGAGGTACAAAGAAGAAACCTTATTTCTATCTTGGATAGAGAATTCAGCCTGAATATAATGACCGAAGAGCCCAAAGAAGAAGATTGGAGGACACTCATTATTCAATATCTGGAGGATCATTCTTTCCCCACAAGCAAGAAGATCAGACAACAAGTAACTAAATGTGTATGGTGGGAAAAGAATCTGTTAAGAAAAACCCCAAAGGGATTGTTGCTGAAATGCCCAGGGCAAGAAGAATCAATGAAAGTAATGGCCGAGGTGCATGAAGGGATATGTGGAGCGTATCAAGCATGAACTAAGATCAGGTGGTTACTTAGAAGATATGGCTATTTCTGGCCTGAGATGGAAAAAGATTGTAAGGCTTACGCCTGAGGATGTGAAGAATGCCAAAGACATGGGCCACTCTAGCATGTGCCTTCGGTACCCTTTAACCCCGTGGTCAAGCCTTGGCCTTTCAAAGGGTGGGCAATAGACTTCATTGGGCAAATTCATCCAGCTTCTAGTAAAGGACACACATTCATTATTGTGGCCACAAATTATTTCACCAAATAGATGGAGGCTTCAGCTGTCAAGAGTATAACTTCGGCAGCGGTCAGGAAGTTCATTGAAACCAAAATTTTGCATAGGTTCGGGGTGCCCAAAATAATTGTCACAGATTGTGAGCCATCTTTTATTTCAAAAGAAGTGGAAGAGTTTGCTAACAGGTTTAAAATAAAGATGGTTCAATCCAGCCCTTATTACCCTCAGTCCAATGGGCAAGCGGAGGCCAGCAATAAGATCTTGGTGGGCATCATAAAAAAGACAGTGGGAGAGAATCCAGAAAAATGGCACGAAAGATTAGGGGAAACATTGTGGGCATATAGGACATCCAAAAGGGTGGCAACATGAACTCTCCTATGCTTTGACTTTCGGGCAAGATGCTTTGATTCCTATGGAGATTAATATGAGTTCGGTTAGAATTCAAAATCAGTTCTGACAACACAGTGAAGAATATGTTCAAGCAATGTGTCAAGCAATTGAAGATCTTGATATAGCCCGAATTGAAGCCTTGAACAAAATTCAAGAAGGGAAGGAACATGTTGCCCGAGCATACAATAAAAGGGTAAAGTTGAAGAATTTCAAAGAAGGAAAGTTAGTTTGGAAAACGATCCTCCCTTTAGGAGCACAAGTTAGGGGTTTCGGGAAATAGAGCCCGACTCGGGAAGGCCCTTTCATCATTAACCAGGTATTGGGAAAATGCGGATGTTACTTGGCAGATATGGAGAGAGTTTTGCAGAAAGATCCAATTAATGTAAGATTCTTAAAAAAGTATTACCTGACCTTATGAGATGTTAGGGATTGCTGCATTGAAGAAGATTAAACGGAGCTTGAGGTTTAAAAAAAAATCAGTTTTGCATTCATCAGAAGTAAACTTCAAGAGAAATACAAGATAAAAAAAATCTGAAAAGATCTTATTCATTTCAAGAAAATTGAAATTTACATCAGATTCAGCTCAATAGGCTTTACATCCCTAAAAATAAAACATGTCCTAAAATGGAAATTTTACATCTTTACTCGAGGTCTTCTTGATGTTGTTCCAGTAAAGGTGATTCTTTTGCATCTTCAACCTGATCGGGTGATTGGGTTATGCGACCAATGAAGGCCTGATAGCTGACCCCAAAAACATCCTCCCACATATGTGATGGTGAAGTCTGATTTATGGGGTTAGCCGGCGAGTTGGTGATTACTCAACTAGCCAACAAAATTTTCGCAGGCCTAAGTCGGGCAGAGCACCTGACGGAATGGGTTGAAGACAGTGAGGGCACTTGACGAAATGGGTTAGAGGCAGTGTTTGTTCCAGAAGAAGAGAAGGACATGATGACGATCCCTTCATTAAATATGGAACGATGGAATAGGCCCATCAAGGCTTAAGGTATCATTGAGAGAAACTGAAGGTGATCGCAGAACAGGTGCAAGATGTCCAAAGGCTTTGAAGGGGGTTTTAAGAAAATTCTGGGATTATGAAGAATCAGTTGGCTTAGATCACATGCCCAGAAGCGGAAGTTGAGCCGGGATTTATAGAGGAAGCAGGCGACGATTGGAATTCATGGAAGTGCAAGGGACTCAAACTTTGCATTAACTGCATCAGAAACGATGCAAGTTCCAAAGAAATGCGTGCAGAAGGAAACGGTTATTCAATCATTATTGGCGCCTAAAGCTGAAAGGCTTAACAAGGATTGAAGGGGGCACTGTTTGGGTTGGTATTTGAACATTGGGCTGAAGAAAGAGAAGCCTAGAAGAAGCCCAAGAAACACGACTCTGCCCTAAAACCCAGCTACAAATCTTTTTGCTCAGCCCAAGGCAAAGTGACGGTTTCCATTTAATGCAAAGGCAAGTAGCCTACACAGAGTTGACAACTGATGGGAATCCACCAACTCTCAGCCGGCTTTCAGCCCAAAAGTACTTTCCAAATGGGCAAACATGTAAATAAGTGCAGAAAGGCTATGGTAAGCCAAGTTTGCCTATAAAAGGAGGAAGAAGGCCTAGAGACAAGGACACTCAATTAAACAAACAAATACACAAACTCTGCTCAAGCCAGATTTGCATACGAAGCTGTAGTCAGCACTAACTTCAATCCTCTTCAGGATTAGCTCTCACAAAAGCCACCATTTTCTCTATTGTAATAGCTCTGCTACTTCCCCAGCCATTGTAGTATCGATTCCCTCCTATTTACCTTGCTTAGCATTCAATCCTCTTTCTTTTGTTGTTGTTAAACCCTTGTAATCACAACAGAGAGAAGCTGTACAAGATTCAGCCTTGCCCGACAAGGTTAAATCTAACCCGACTCCCTTCGCTTTGTTGTGCACTCCATAGATTTACCATCATTATGTAAATGTCAATATATATTCAGATCATTTCCAGTCTTCTAGTGGTTTCAAGCTCTTCCAGCTCTCGCTTTTAGTTCACTTATTGTTGTTACTGTCATTCGGGGAGTATAAGTAAACTAAAAGTAGGCCACTTGATTAGATCTGGATCTTTTTTCTTTAAAGCATACAAGATGAACAAAAGTCCTTGATCTCAGGGCATAGAAAAGAACTTAATGTAGACTTAACCCATCTACGACAATCCTTTGATACCAAGAAGTTAAGATAACTTGGGGCGCAAGTAATCTGTTTAAATACCCTTGCTTTACATCTGCCATATAGAGATGGCAGTGGCACGCCTAAGCACTTAGTTAGTTTTAATTGCGAGCCTCCAGGCCTACACCTAAGGCCCTGCAAAGGCACCTTTCAATGCTAACTTTGTTCTCCACTTGCAACACTAAAACAAGTAGGAGCCCGATAACCAACACAAGTGCCAACCTCTCGGGGAGCTGTGTGCTCGAGCCGGGGAAGCCTGTCAGCCAGATTTCCTGCCCGAACACATCACATGTGCTTCATTATCAAATTTAACAGATTTTAGTCGTATTTGATGGTGGAGGGAAAAATGTAGCACAAACAGTTAATTTCATTGGCAAATTAGGTCGAAATGACTTTTAAGGAGCAAAGAGGGATTTCAAACATTTGTTGGAAAACATTGTAGTAGTTACTTACTTTTATGAAAGAGTTTTGAAGAATCTGGGAATCCAACTTTTTCATTTGATCTAACTTCCGACACACAAAACGGTGTAATATGATATCTATCCTTCACAACCTCAGGCAAACTAGCTAGTTTGGTCCTGTCCAAAATGTCTTTCCCTCGTGACAAAATTGTGTTGCAACGCATCAACATCTTCCTCACCTCAAATGTTGTCAAGAGACATCGTAGCTAAAGAAAGATGTTATTACATCTTTCTTTTTCTTTTTCCTTTTCCGTTTTTTTTTAAAAAAAAATAGCCAGATCAAGTTTCCTTATCCCTCCAGTTTTTGCCGTTCCTTTTAGAGCATCCTAGCTCTCTCTCTCTCTCTCTCTCTTGTTCTTTTTCTTTTTCTTTTTTTTTTTTAAAAAAAAAATAGTCAGATCAAGTTTCCTTCTCCCTCCAGTTTTTGCCGTTCCTTGTAGAGCATCCTACCTCTCCCTTTTCTTTTTCTTCATTTATTTATCGACGAAAAACAATGATGGTGTCACATAGTTGAGTCAAGTGATTAAAACACAAATTAAGGTATCACACTTCTAGTTCTCTCTTAGAGGATTCAACCCCTTAACTTATCCTTTCAACTCCTAGCCTACTTATTCTCCATCATGAAGTGGTTGTAGTTAACATATGTACTTTGTCGTAATTTAAGAAGCTCATCGTTCCCGTCTTAGATAGCTCATAGAATCTTGTACGCATCATAACTTAGTAAGATTGAGTTACGATGAACTCTGGTGGTCCAAATCTAAAAAAGAAGAGCTCCGATGATGATTTAATCGATCTTACAAGGTTTCATATTTCTTTTAATATATATCTCTAACATATTTTATTTTTCTTTTAAAATTAAAACAAAGGATTTTTGCATCAGATCAATATGGTTGTTCGAAATAGGAATAAACAAATCGAATAAATGAATTTCATGTTTAATTCTTGTGTATTAATTTTTCAGGCTGTAAGGTGAGGAAATTTTAAAGCTTGCAAAAGGTAAGTATGGTAAGAGAGATGGAGGAGATAGATCGAAGTGGTCAATACAATGCGCTATAGATTCAATACATGATATTATACATTCCCTATGGATTGGGATACTCTTTTTGTTCACCATCATGATTTATTTTAGCCCGATGCTTGTGGACCCTTTGTTCTTGTACGTTCCCATCATCAATGAAAATATCAAGTGTCTCGCGCTGGACGAAAAATTAAAGAAGGTAGCTATTGTTTTGAGATCATTTACAGATCTCTCTTATCTACTTAAAATCATCTATCTTGTGCTGCGTACGTGGTGGAAATTGAGCTCTCTGGAAAATCTCCTATACCTAGATGATGAGGATGCGATACCCCTAGTACCAAAATCCCCAATACAAAACATTTTAGCTATTCTTCCTATTCCACAAGTAAGCCAATTACTTTTATGGAGTAAATTATTTTTCGTAATCTCTTAATTAAGTCATATATTAAAAATTACAATAATTTAATATTGCTGACTCTGTCATACAACACTTAAGTTTAAATTCTAGTTACATTTGTGTACAGATCATAATTCTAATTTTCCTTCCGACAGCGAGGAACTCAAGATCTTTGAATATATTGAAGTTTTTGGAGTCACTTATTCTATTGCAATATGTTGCACGAGCTAGTCCAATGTACAGACTATGTAAGAAATATAACAAGCTAGCACGTGAAAGCGAAAGGAAATATGGATTCCAAGTGCATTAAATTTCATCGTGTACATCCTTGCTAGCCATGTAAGTTATTGTCCTATCTTATTTTAACTGCTCCATAAGTTGCTTGTAAATATTGTTGAGTTACAAATGTAGTTCTTCGTTTGTTATGTACTCGGGGCATTTTGGTACTTTTTTTCAATTCAACGAGAGATGAATTGTTGGATCTCTACTCGTCGAAGTGAAAATGGATGTGAATTTACAATGCGATAATACTACGTTCAGAAATGTTACACTTCTAGATGATATATGTCCAACAAATCCACCAAATGCAATGGTACACGATTTTGGCATATTCGTTGACACTCTCCAATCTGGCATAGTGGGAACAACAGATTTTCCTCAAAAACTCTTGATGTGTTTCTCATGGAGCTTACGAAATTTGAGGTTTGTCCTACTCCTACACAAGTATTTTTCTTCTTAGATATTGTGTCATGCACATGGATTTTTTTACAATGCACCAGTGCATAGGGTGTGGCAGTGTTTGAAGGATACATTGAGATTGACTATCAAGATTCAATCATGCAAATCCAGCCGTCCAATGTTGCTTTTTAAATATTGTTTTAATATATTGCTTTAATATATTGCTCCAATGATTTCTGCAGTTCTTTTGCTTCAAATCTCAACACTAGTACCCATGCATGGGAAAGCGTCTTTGTAATTTTTATTTCGATCAGTGGCCTGCTTCTATTCATGTATCTGCTTGGACATGTGCAGGTCGGTGATGAATTATATATTGTATATCTGGTTTTCTTTTGAGTAGTTTCTACATATATGCATGTAAATTTTAGGATTTAATAAGCTCAATTTCAAACCTCCATGTTGTGGATAGACGACATAATTCCACGAATAAAGTTCATGGTATCTGAATATGGTCTCCCTGACAGGTAAGTTATGCGATTGAGAAATTAGTAAGAGAAGCACTTGAAGAGGATGATGATATTGTAGTGGAGAATATCTTCTCGGTACTTCCTCCGAAACTTAAGAAACATATAAAGCGCCATCTCTTCTTGGCTACACTAAAGAAAGTAGGTTCCTAAAGTCCTAACTCTCTCAATATCTCCATATACATATCTCTATATATATAGTGTTCAATAAACTTGTGGCAGTAGATGGTTTTTCGAATAATCTAGTTAACGAATTCAAGCTATTACATAGATAGGAGCATGAACTCCTCTTTGAGTTCTTTTGGCGTGCTTTCGTGAGTGTACTTTTGAACAATTGATTATCATCCGTCTTAGTAAAATGATGTTGCTTATTGGACCTTATCGATGTATTCTTAAGTTTCTAATCACATACATGAATTAACCCCAGGTGCCAGGGCTTGTAAACATAAACAGACAAGTGTTGAATATTATCGTGGAGCATCTTGAGCCAGTTAACTATGCTGATGGTAGCTATATTATTCGAGAGGGGGAGCCACCGGATAGGATGCTTTTCATCACGCAGGGCATTGCACTTGCTTACAAGACCACTACTACTGGTGGCGGAAGTGGCTCGTCAAGCACTACACATCTTCATAAGGGTGATATTTATGGAAAAGAACTTATAGGTTGGGCAGCGACACCTACCCCATCTTCCGGCTTCTCCATCTCAGACCAAAATGTTTCCGGCTTACCCATCTCAGACCAAACTGTCAAGTCCCACGAAGAAGTTGAAGTCTTTGCAATCAGGGCTGCCAGATTAAAACATATTCTCATCTCTGACTTCTCGACGCATTTCAACATAGAGCTTCCCCGCCTAGCCGATAGTACTCCTGTGGAAACTCATGTGGAAATACACTGATATGGAATTTCTTAGGGATTTTGTTAGGTTGCATGAATTTGGCAAATTTGAAGTACCACTTTGCTAGGTGTATTAGTTATCTGTAACTAATAACCAGATTTTTAATTCAAAATAACTACACATTTGTAAGGAAAATATGTTTAGACTATTGGTGGATGAAAAGTTTCAAGCTATTTTTCAAATTTAAAGAATTTAAACGTCATATCCTTTCCTTAATATTAGCGAAACAAAAGACTGTTGAACAAAAAAGAGTATCCAAGATAACTCTAATGATCCCAAGAAGAAGAGAATAAAGCACACTCTTAAAGGAAACTCACAACAAATACTAATTAGCAAAGCTTTTCTTATTTAGCACTTAGC
>JADOBS010303381.1:0-18478 GCA_015708375.1 Cydonia oblonga
GATGAGTTTCAGACTTCAGGAATTAGGAGTTGAAGAAGTGCAAAATTAGATGATATCATGATAGTCTAGTAACCTAGTTAACTAATTAAAAGTTTAAAATATAACATTTATTTATTATATGGTGCGGCTTCGGTTTTGGTTTCGGTGCGGTTTTGAAACTGAAACCGTTTCAAAACCGCAAAACCAAACCATTCGGTGCGATTCGATTCGATTCGTGTTTCGATTTTGGTTTTCGGTTTCAAGTGACCACTCTAGTGGCTAATATCGCGGATACCCTGCTTCTCCCAACTACTTCATATTAAAATTACAGTACTACCCTTCCAGCGGTCAACGTCATACCTTTCAAGGGCACCGATTGGTCCAAACTTTCTTCACACTCATCCACGTGGCACTCCAGATTGTACGATGAGCTGGCACGCTCGTGACTGCCCACACTTCAGAGAGTTCACTGGAACTGGATAGAGAGAGAGAGAGAGAGAGAGAGAGAGAGAGAGAGAGAGGGAGAGAGGAGCTTCTCGCTCCAGCACAATCTCGGCAACAAATTCTAACGGTTTAAATTTCCTCAACGGAAATAACCGTCACCGATTCCTCGGGAAGAAGAAGATGGCGACTCTGCAACTTCCGGGTTGCAGAGCTATCGATCGCTCTTCGCCTCCGCCGTTGATCAACGCCTCTTCCTCTTCCTCCGCGTTTTGGGGAGGACACGTGGCTTTCATCAACGCCCGTCGTTCCTCGACAGAGAAGCTCCGGTCCGACGGCGGAGCGTTTAGGATCATGGCGAAGTCGGGCGGTTCGTCTTCTTCGTCGTCGTTCAAGATGAACTTGAACGAGTACATGGTCACTCTCGACAAACCGCTCGGGATTCGGTTCGCGCTCTCCGTCGACGGTAGAATCTTCGTCCACGCCCTCAAGAAAGGGGTATTTCCGTCATTTCGTCCTCATCCCTCTCTCCATTTCTCTCTCTTGAACAAAAGTTCAGAGCTTTTGATTGATCGATCGATCGATTGATTTAATTTTTATTGAATTTGACATTGCAGGGGAATGCGGAGAAGTCCAGGATAGTAATGGTGGGCGACACATTGAAAAAGGCAGGGGATTTGTCCGCCGGCCGGCTCGTTGAGGCCACCGATTTTGGTGATACACAGTGCGTATGCCAAACTTTTTTTTAGGAATTTTAAAGAAAAGCTTCCGGTATTATTTATTTTAACAAAAAATTACATTTTTACATTAAAAAGTTAATCATGTTAGTATTCATTTTATTTTTTATTTTGTTATTTTCATTAAAACTTAAAGTTTTCAAACTTTTTACATTAGTTTTTTTTTCTCCTTTTATACAAACTATATTCTACTTTAATCTAAATGAATATAAAACTGCGGGGATGGAAATTCGAACTTGGGTGCATAGATGTACATCTGATATGGCTAATGTGATTACGCCCACGTCTGCACGCGCATAGTATGTCAATAACATTTTTCATCCCGATTGCATAAAGTTAATAAAGAAGTGTGCCCAAATTTTGAAATTGGTTCATGAACGTGTGTTCATTTTTGTTGTTTTTTTTTATTTTTTTCAGTCTTTGGTTTCTCCAGGAAGATGCTGAGGGAGAAAACAGGATCTGTTAGCCTGGTTCTTGAGAGACCCTTCTCTCCTTTTCCAATTCAGCAACTGCTTCTTATGAATGATCTCGATAATCTGTTCAATAGAGGTAGAGTTTCTTTTGCAACTTGGAACAAGGCTGTGCTGGCTTCAAGTTTGCAGTCACCTCCGGGAACCAGTGGGAACTCTGGCTTTGTTACATTCTCCTCGAAGTTTCTGAAACCACGAGGATGGAATTATTTGAGTGACCAAAATGGTCATATTCAATCACAAATGCAGAAGAATACTCTTGCCCAACCCCTGAGCCAGCTTGCTTGTATTTACGCTGAAGAGGAGTCCGGAGATGGAGAATGGGCTCATGGGAACTTCCCACTGGATGAATATGTTAAGGCACTGGATCGCTCTAAAGGCGAGCTATACTATAATCATGCTCTTGGTATGCGCTACAGTAAGGTGTGATGTTCGTCAAATTCTTCGACTATAAACTTGCATTGAAAACTGGAGAGTGGATAAGATATGTTCGTTCGATTGTTCATATGAGTTACAGATAAATGCTCATTCATTATGTTCATATGTCAGATTACTGAACAAATATATGTTGGATCATGCATACAAACAGAAGATGATGTGGCGGTGTTGGCGAATGTGGCGGTGAGTTACTGCTATACTATATACACATTGTATCAACTTCTTTTCTGTGTCTCACTTTAACTGCTATGAAATTCTTTGTGCAGGGAGTTACTGCTATACTGAATTTCCAAAGTGGATTTGAGACAGAAAATTGGGGAATAAATTCCAACGCAATAAATGAGTCATGCCAAAAGTTTGATATTCTGATGATCAACTATCCTATAAGGTAACGAAAAAATCTGTGCGCTATTCTTCTATTTATCAATGAACAAAATTTATCTTTCTTTTGAAGTCACTTCAAATCATGGAGGTTGTGCATTGAATTTCAGACATGGAAATGAGTTTTTGAAAGTGTCAAAATGTAATGCTTTAAACAGCTCACTAACGAGGCCTCATAAAACGTCTGAACCTTTTCTTTTGCAGGGATGGAGATTCTTTTGATTTGAGGAAGAAACTGCCATTCTGTGTGGGGTTATTATTACGCTTATTAAAGAAGAATCATCGTGTTTTTGTTACTTGTACAACTGGTTTTGATCGGTCTCCTGCTTGTGTAATAGCATACCTACACTGGATGACTGATACTTCTCTTCACGCAGCTTATAATTTTGTCACCGGGTTGCATTTATGCAAGCCTGACAGGTTAGCATCTCAACCATCCTCTTTTCTTTTGAGTTTTATACATTATGAAAGGAACATCTTAGCATGAAAAAGTCATTTATTGTGAGGGGATTGCAATTCCTCGCTGTGACTGTGAATTGTTAAAGAAAAAAGAGACTTTGTCTGTAAATAATGAAAGATATCCTTGAAATTTCAATGCAGACCGGCAATTGCTTGGGCAACATGGGATCTTATAGCCATGGTGGAAAATGGGAAACATGATGGACCTCCAACACATGCTGTGACATTTGTATGGAATGGACAAGAGGTAGTTGACAATTTCAGTTTCAAATTCAATTTGCTACATATACTTAGCAGTGATATTGGTCATTGTATAAATCTGAAGGGACAATGCAAGAAATTTCTTTCTCGAACTTGGCATAGGACTAGATCTGTAAATAGTTTTAAGAATGCAGTCTTTAAAGCATTATACTGTTCTGTAGTTGAGCAGTAATAGAACTTATTCTGTTTCTGTTTGTGCTTCCTGATTCAGTCTGTCTTGATTTACAGGGGGAGGATGTAACCTTAGTTGGAGATTTCACTGCAAACTGGAAAGAACCAATTCGGGCAACTCACAAAGGTGGATCCCGATGGGAAGCAGAAGTCAGACTTTCACAAGGAAAGTAAGTAAAAATCATTGTGTTTTTTTGTTTATTATGATTAGAATCAAAATATCAGATCTAATGCCTTCGGTTAACTTGTAGTATTGAATATTCTATCAAGGTAATGCATTGCTGCTTGTTAATCTTTTCAACTTCTCATAGACTAGCTAATCTTGAAAAATGTCGCACGATGAGTTTATCTAAATTCATTTTAAGCAGTGATATGATGATCATCTGCAGGTATTACTACAAGTTCATTGTTAATGGGAATTGGCGGCATTCAACATTGTCCCCATTTGAAAGGGATGGAAGTGGGAATGTCAACAATATAATCATCATTGGCGATACTGCCAGTGTGAGACCTTCTGCTCAACAACCGCAAAAGGTCAGTGCACTAATGTGCATTTCTTTTTCATTGATTGTTTTCTTTTCTTACGAATTTGAGCAAGTAGATTAGACCATTGAACTTGTTTTCTCTTCCGGTAAGCAAAAAATTGGACTTGTATGCTTTTCCCCCTAAATGACTCTGATGGATGATGGTTGTTTTGACATTTTGCTGTTTTAGGATGTGAATATTGTGAAGGTGATTGAAAGGCCATTGACAGAAAACGAGCGCTTCATGCTGGCAAAAGCTGCTCGTTGCGTTTCATTCTCAATATGCCCGATTAGACTAGCTCCAAAGTAGGTTGGCAAGTACACCATACCGCGATCTGATGATTTTTCGAGGCTAGAACATACAGATCATGCAAATTAGTTTCTGCTGAGTCCCTAAAACAAAGACATTTTCATAAATGTAGCATGATGCAATTCTTGAGGTTGTTCTGTTATTGATGCCTTTCATGGGCCTATATGGTTATTGATATCAATAAATTTGTTTTACAGCACTTGCACACTATCCATGGAAAGCTTATGTACAAACAACCCGCGTGATGGATGAAGAAAAAAGCCACAATGGTTGGCGACGCCAAGAAGACAGTATTCCAAAATAATCACCCGATGTTAAGTAGATAAGTTAAAATACATGACGATGCGTGATAGGCTTTTCGTAATAGTATGATTTCATTGCTTGATTTACAAGTATATATGTGAGATACAAGGAGATTACTTACAAGGAAAATATAATCCCAAAGATAAGATTAGGCTTTGCAAGAAATTAGGGATTGACCGGATTTGTCAGGATTTCGTCTATCAAGGACTACATTGAGAAATTTTTCAGTGTACTCGGAACAATGCACCACATGTCATTATATAAGTGGAGGGGATTTTTATTTTCCAATTGTCCCTCCACTTATAATAACAATATAGTATATCACCCTGTGACCTAGACATACTGAAAAAACTCTCTCCACCACATTGGCTGGGAAGCGGGGGCCAGCATCAGCATGTGCCATCTAATCCAATGTATGCCGGAAATATGACACAAGGATGTCGACACATTGTTAATTAGGAAATGTCGACACAGTGTTTGGTTAGAAAATGTCGACATGTATCATAACGCAATCTGTTTAAGCCACCGACGGAGCTTTTATAAGAGTTTGCATCAACTTATCAGACACTCCCACCCTTCTCTCCCAATTCTCGAGAAGAGCTGACATGCAACTGAGATGCTAAGGTGATGGTATTTCAAATCAATTATGCTATGTTATGTTGAAAAGTTGAAACATATGATGGTCTGTGATGGGCTTGAAATACCAACACCATCGCATCTCATGTTCCACGTAAGTTACTCTCCACTCTCCCTTATGGTGCTCTACCAACTGCGCAAGCCCATCACACCTGGCTCAGTTGAACAATCATGGGACATGAAGGTACGATCTTTTAGTTTTCATTTAATTTCTCTGCTTCGAAGTAGAAGAGACTATGATTAATGAACGAAGGTTATCGAACTTATGATGAGTGCAGTGTAGAAGAGCCACCAAAGGTTGTGGAATTGCCTATTGTGGGTTTAATTGGGACAGCCCAAACAACGTAAAAAATTAATTAGAGTGATCTATATTTAAAGCCCACAACAAAGATTAGAGAGTCATCACATATTCGAGATGAAAGATTTTTCAGTGTACACAGAATATAAGATGGGAACACTAGATGTTATTATATAATTGGCGAAATGTCTTTTTTTTAAGTGTCTCTTCAATTGTATAATGACATATGGTATTCTGCCCCGTGTACCGAACATAGTGATAAATCTCTCATTAGAGTGACTCTGTCTTATCATCAAGTGTACACACTTATGTGTATACATTTCTCATCACGTTACTACCATGATACACAGCTAGAATATATGGCATAACATAGATACAAAAGTGAGAAATCAGACTGCAGGTTATACATAGTGGCTATTAGAATCCACAGTCCACAGGAGCCATATGTTTTAAGGATAGGAGTAGGACCTTATCTGTGTAATCCATCACCCATCATGTCTCTCTCGCATGCCCACCATTAATTCCATTTCAACCAGGATATTAGAGATGCCCAGAACCAGAAGCTAGCATGTCTTCTTCAAACCCTTCATTTTTATTTTTTATTTTTTTTATTCTTTTGGATTTCACATTTTGGCTTTGTGGTATATATAAGTTAACTCTATCTACATTGTCTGCCATGTATGAAAAACTGAAAATGATATATAAAGATATATTTTTGCTCACCACCCTAAAGTGATGGTGATACTCACCATCATATTTATTACCATTAGATGAGTTTAAATTTTGAGATCTGTGTAATAGATAGACACAAATTATAAAATTTAAACTCATCAAACAGTAATAAATATGATGATGAGTATTACCACCACTTGAGGATGGTAAACAAAATTGCACTCAATATATATGGGGAGTCTATACATTGACATTGGATAATCGAGACTGAATGTGCAAAGACGAAGAGTCTTTCTGTTATATAACAATGTATAACATATACTCCACATGCAACGATATTTAATCTTCTAAACCTTAAAAGAGAAACGAACTCGTGACATGTAATGGTTTAAAACGCTGATTCAAGAAATACTTAATAAAAGGAGAAATGTGGGTTACCTTTTATGAACAATTTGATATATATTATGTAACTCAATCAGAATTTAGAAGCAATTCATTAAGAGGGACTGCAGGTTGACCCTACGAATGGGATGGTAGGTTTCATTAAATTGTATATCTTTTCCTTGTTCATCAGTCACCAAAGTAGATAGCTAGGAGATTAGGAATTGGGAATCAAATAATTTCGAGACATTATTTAGTTTGTAAATTTTGTGTCAAATTTAGTCTCCTAGTATTACCTATAAATTAATATGTACGTAGTTCAACAAGGTGAAAACACAAACGGCGTAGCGGCAGCTGGCAAACAAGTAAATTTTTGGGTTCAGAACACTATAATTATGTAGTGTTATTATTCTGTTCAAATTGTTATGTGCATATGTCCTTTATTAACATACCTTAATGTGTTGAATTATAACACTAAACGGCAGTATTTTCGGTACACAAAAATAATATTTATGGCAAACAGGTAATGCATGAAAGTAGCTTTTACGAAGACGATGAAGGAAAAATCAAGAGTAGCACTATTGTGTGTGACAAGGGCAGATAGCTGTAGCGATGCATGATGGCTATGCAATGTAAATGGCGAGTGGTAGTGAAAGGAGATAGAGAGATTGGGTTCATCTCCGACGTCCAAACCTCATCCATGCAGATTAGAAGCTCTCGTTGACTGAGCTTTCACTTTCACTATTTCACTATTCGAATATATGATGGCTTCAATGGTGAGGTGTATAAAGCCAGGCAGTTCAAGAGTTCGTTGGTCACCATGTCTTCAGCTTCGTTAGTTAAGAGCTTCAACCTCACCTCCTCCGCATCCTCCGCCCTTTCTCCTGCTACCAGCAGGAAACCTAGTTTTATTTCTGCCAGGATCAGCACTTCTTCTTCTTCTTCTTCTAGATCTCCTCCTCCAAACCTCATCCAAAACAAGCCTGTTACCTCCGTTCCTGCTATCACTCGGGTACTCTCTCACTCTCTCCAGATCCTTCAACTCATCATGTATATGACAATGTGACTGCCCTAGGCTCTGCACTCGACATCGAAAACCTGACGATAGTCACTGACACTATCAGTTTCAAAGAACGGGATGTGTAAAAGGTCTATTAGCTGGTTGCAAGTAAATACGACGATACAACCACTGTTAGGCTTTTTACCTATCCCATTCTGTGCCACTAAGTGCCCGTGATTATTGTCAGTTTTTCTTGCAGTGGCTGCGGTTGTCTGAAAATATATGTATTGCAGCTTCATAAATATTTACGGCCCTGGTAGCTCTTTGGTTCACGTGGTGAAACCGGGATAGGTGGAGAACTCTACTGGTGTACAATACCAGACTTGAACACGTTTGATTATACATGTTCATTATCATCTATGATTAATCAGTGTTCTTATCACACAACTAATCCTCTGCTTATCGGGATGACGTGCACGCTGTTCATTGATTCAACATCATTTAAAAATGACACATGTATGGTTTGAATCTAAGTAAATAAAAAAGAAAAAGGACACATGTATGGTACTAATTTTCCCTAATCGATATTTAGGTGAATTAAAAAGGTATAAAGAAAGAAGTACATGTTAGCAAATTAAATGTTAACATATTATTTGCGTGTGTGAAAAATAATTAGAAAGAAGAAATGGCAAAGGAGTACGAAGAGGCCATTGCATCTCTGCAGAAACTTCTCAGTGAGAAGGAGGAGCTGAGAGCTGAAGCGGCTGCGAAGGTGGAGCAGGTTACAGCCCAGCTGGCGACAGCTGAGGCCGGCGGCGCCACCAAGCCTTATGAAGCCGCTGAGAGGCTCAAGAGCGGCTACATTCACTTCAAGAAGGAGAAATACGAGTATGCTCTATTTTTACTAAATAGAGGATTAAACGAGATTAGCTTCCGACTGACAATATTATATATGTATATATATGTTGCAGACAAATTAACTATAACCATTTTGTTCCTTAATTTAACAGCAAGAATCCAGCTCTGTACGGTGAACTTGCCAAAGGACAATGGCCCAAGTTTATGCTGTTTGCATGCTCGGATTCTCGAGTTTGCCCATCACATGTTCTGGATATGCAGCCAGGAGAGGCTTTTGTTGTCCGCACAGTTGCTAACTTGGTCCCACCGTATGATAAGGTTTACATATTTCCTCAGACTTTTTATGTGTTCTGTCACAACAAAACGTGGCTTTTTGTGTGTCCCTATATATATAATATTGAACGAGATTTTAATTTAATTTTCTCTGTACGTGTTAATAGGTTAAATACGCTGGGACTGGGGCGGCCGTTGAGTATGCTGTCTTGCATCTCAAGGTAATCAATCCATGAATTTTAGTTTAGTTTCTTGGTTTTGTAATAATTAATCGTATTCAGCTAAAAGCTGTTTTCATTTGTAATATTAATCTTGTGTTTAATATATGTATTTATAGGTTTCATACATAGTGGTTATTGGGCACAGTGCCTGTGGAGGAATCAAGGCACTCTTGTCAATTCCAGAAGATGGGTCTACCCTTGGCACGTAAGCAAGCAATCAACTCTTATCAGCTCGTTTGGAATGACTTGTTTCTAATAAAAATTCAAGTGGATCATGAAATAGCATTTTAAATGCTTCATGCAAAAATCACGTATATGGTACTTCTTCCAAAAAACACTTAAAGTGCTTTTGTAACCCAACATCGATCTCATCAAAAACACTTTTAATTATTTTAAATATACTTTCAAACGAGCTCGAATTGTTTTTGTTAGAAGTGCTTTTAGTGTAAACAAGTCAAAATTTTCATTTAAAGTCTAAGTGCTTTTGGTTGTTCTTCCAGAAAGCGATTTTACAAGCAAAAAACATCTTTAACATTTGCTGCCAGAAGAACTCTCAACTGTTTTTGGTTGTTAGAATCAGAAGCAACCCTAAACAAATTAAAATTATTCTTATTTATTATCTTAATTACGAAATGATGAATGGCTGCATGATGAATGGATGGTGCAGCGACTTCATAGAAGACTGGATTGGCATCGCATCGCCGGCAGGGAAGAAGGTGAAGGCAGATCACGGTGCTGATACTGCTTTCCCTGAACTATGCAGTCATTGCGAAAAGGTTTGTGCCGATACATGAATCCACGTATTTACTGGTTAGCACCGTATTAACTTACTAACTGACTGAAACGAGTGCAGGAGGCGGTGAATGTATCGATCGGAAACCTGCTGAGCTACCCGTTTGTGAGAGAGGGTTTGCTGAAGAAAACCCTAGCAATCAAGGGAGGATACTATGACTTTGTCAATGGACATTTTGAGCTCTGGGATGTTGATTTCAGCCTCAACCCCACCTTCTCCGTATGATCGTAATCACATAATTCCCATGCAACTCAATTGCTTCCTAATTAATCATCATTAAGTACTTCTAATTTCTTTCTTAATTTCATCTGCAATGTCCCCGGAAGTACGTTTGCAAATGTAATCGATATTTCGCAGCAATAATTATAATTTCCTCGAGCTTGTAATTACCTGGTTTGCGAATAAATAAAGGGAATGATTTTGCTCACTGCTTTCAAGTGGTGATAATGCTCACTACTCTATTTATCACAGTTGAATCGAGTTTAAATTTTGAAATTTGTGTAGTGGATGAGATCCACGTCGGCTCCTTTTGTTTTCTTTAAAATTTTATTGAATCGTAATTACTATTTTTTTTATTGTTGAAATTTGTTTCCGTTGAGAGTACTGCAATTTTCTTGTTTTGTTTGTTTGTTTTAGGTTAAGGAGGTGGCTACCGTACTGCACTGGAAGCTCTAGGGCATTTCAGAGAGACAAGTGATGATAACGTGAACTGGGTTTTAATTACATTTACACAAATTTAAGCCACTTATTTCGTTTCAAGAGTTGAATGTTATAATCTTCAACCATATCCCAAGTTCTTATTGCACTTACTTCACATCATCGTACTTGTAGATTAAAATAGTTTGAAATATCGCTGCAACTGCACAACAATTATCCATTCATCACCGTCAACATATCAAATCCCAAAGCATGCCAACCTTATCCACGAGAGATTTTTTAGCGTGCCTGGAACAAAATCCAACAAAATCCAAAATCCAAAATCCAAATGTCTCGTCTCATTCGAAAGTATTGGCAAATTACCCATTGGTCCTTTTCCAATTGAGGACATATTTGGGCCGGATCCCCAACTGTAAACAAACCCGACCCATTTTATCTCCATGCTTTCAGTTACAAAACCTGGAATCTGATGCTTTTACTAATGCAGCCCCATATCCGAAGACAAATAGACCCGACCCATGTACAAACAACAACAACATCGACAAAACATTTTCCCACTAAGTGAGGTCGGCTATATGAATCTTAGAACGTCATTGCGCTCGATTCTAAACCCGACCCATATACAGATACAAAAATAGTCTGCATCATAAACATGGAAGATTCAACTAAAATATATCGACGGATAATTGTGTTAATTACAATAGTTTATGTACAGCAACATCCTTCCTTCTAAAACTATCAATACATAAATAATGGCGAGATGTCCCCGTTTTCGGTTAACTGAGAACTCATTAGATCAAAGGCGATCTGTTCCCAATCCATAGGTACTGCATTTTAAATACGCATGCTGAACCATTCAACTGGTCATGTCTCGTCGGCCTTTGATTCAAGCACAACGGGGATTTTCTCCTCCTGATCACCGCGCAACACCTCCACAATCACCTGAGTTCGGAAGATCATAATGTTGAAATATGAAAAATGCTCAGTTTGGCCGAAGGGAGAAAGGTGCGTTTGTGTTAGAATGGTTCCAAACAAGGGACAGTGTGATGTGATAAGAGAACATACCTTATCGCCCACTTTACACTGATCGAGAATTCTATACAAGTCGCTGCCATTGCCGACCTTTTTTCCATTCACAGATGTTATAATGTCACCCAATATGAGTCTACCATAGGCGTCGCGCTTGGTTGGTACCAGTCCCTGCAAAATGGAGGTTCATCAGCTCCAGTTTTGTCATTTTATCCAACAAAACGAAATGAGTTTCTGTAGCACATGAAACTTAGATTAGACAAACAGGAAAGGAGATAATACCGCTTTGCCAGCTGGACCGTTAGCCGGTGCGTCTAAGACAAGCACACCACTTAACCCCAACTGTTCAACAGATTGATCAGGTGCAAACTTAATCCCTAAAATAGGTCTCGTGACCTTCCCAAATTTGACCAATTGGTCAACAATACCATTTACCTGAATAGGTTAAGAATTTAAAATACAAGTCAGAAGGTTTATATCGAAGCATGTTAAAGAAGGAATGTCAATAGAAGGAACTTCACGTGATGTGTACTCACTGTGTCAACTGGAATTGAAAATCCAACACCAGATGATGCACCATTTGGAGAATATATAGCTGTGTTTATCCCGATAAGGCTTCCTGAACTATCTAGAAGTGGCCCCCCACTATTACCGGGATTAATGGCAGCATCTGTCTGTATAACATCTTGAATTGGACGGCCAGTAGCAGCAGAACTAATTTCTCTACGAAGCCCACTATAAATAGCAGAAAGAGTGCATCAGTGAAAGAGAGTAGAATGAAAATGAATGGAAAACAAGACCATTCTTGCCAATTCAAACACGTCAAGATCGAGTCCATGAAATTTGTACCTGATAACGCCAGTGGTAAGAGTATGATCAAGCCCAAACTGAAAAGGTAGATAAAACGGATATCAAATTGTCAGTTTAACCATATGCTTAAAGCCATAACGAAACCCTTCACACAATAGTTAGTGAACGATCAAGCAATTATAAGCTCTGTTGCAAGGAAGAGATGTTTCTTCATAGCCAAACCCAAAGATCATTAAATGTACTAAAACTTGTTACGCCTCCATGTTTGATAGTAAGCACAATCACGTTGATAGATGTGTAAAATTACTGCACTTAACCCATTATCTATGGATGATTGAACTAAATGAGCCCATTATCTATGGATGATTGAACTAAATGAGTATAGTGATACATAACGATATCTCCATTGCATTTGAAAGAAAAGATAAGCATAACGCAGAAAATATGTTGAAAGTAAAGTAATACTTACAGGATTGCCGATAGCAAACACTTTCTGACCAACAAGCAAGTCTGCAGATTGACCAATCGGTATAGGCCTTAGTTTCTCTTTGGGCGCATCAACATGTAGAACAGCAACATCCTTGTCTTGGTCAAATCCAACAACCTTTGCATTAAAAGTTGATTGATCACCAAGCGTGACCCTGTAAATAAGTAGCAGTGTTTTAGAATGCAAACCATGAGGAGAAGTACCACTGTCACTCTTTGAATTAACATCACAAAAGAAAAAGAAAAGAAAACAATAACAAAATGAATCTCTTTCTAACTAAAAAAAACATTTTGAAACAACCGAATGACGTCAAACAAAAGAGTTAGCTGAATTTGCAACAAAAAGGTGTCCCATGCACGACTGGAGAAAAGTAAGTATACTGAAGAACGGCCCTTAAAAAGAGTGAGATGATGAAGGCACTATATGGAAAAGCAAATATCAGACATACAGTGGACAAGTTTCCATTGATGGCAAAAGTGGTTTCAACATAAATATGAAGGATTCAGAACCCAATGAACTAAAAGGGTCTCAAAAGTTCAAATGCAATCCATTACATCTTTTTAATCCCGGACTCTCCAAACTCCATAATTCTAGTAACATGATGCTTATGTTATGGGCTATCAAAGATACAACCCATAATGGGAACTAAGCTGCAAACTTCAGCAAAATTACAATGAGCTTTTCAAAACTGAAGTAGGTCCAACAAGCTTATCAAATTTCGGTTAGCAATACATTTGATGCCTAGGCAAAGCAGAACCACATGAACGCATCACATTGTTCTGATAATTGCTTATGTTGTGGCTATCAAAGATACAGCCCATAACGGGAACTAAGCTGCAAACTTCAGCAAAATTACAACGAGCTTATCAAAACTGAAGTAGGTCCAACGAGCTTATCAAACTTCGGTTAGCAATACATTTGATACTTAGGCAAAGCAGAACCCCATTAAAGCATCACACTGTTCTGATAATACAACCAAAGTAACAATTCCGAACCAAAACTTGATGCCACAAAGCAGCAAATGCATTTCAACAAAGAAAGAATCAGAAACCAACTGACCTGAGATCAGAAGCGCCGCGAATCACGTGGTAATTGGTGACAACGTTGCCGTTTTTATCCCACACGAAGCCTGACCCAGACCCCTGCGGCACCTCAAGCACGTCCAAAGTAAACGCATCCTGCCTAAAACCCACAAACACCAATCACTCCAAAAATCCCAAAAATCACAAATTAAACCGAAATAAAAATTGCAGACATGGCGGATAAAGCTATGTGCTCTCTATGCACCCGAGTGCGAATCCCGCTCTCCGCAGTTTAGATATATTTAAAGTAGGATATAGATTGTATACAAAAACTAATAGAAATTGAAAATTTCCAAAGTGGCCCAATTTTCAGCAAAATCCAAAAGGTTCAAACTTCAACAGTACCTGGCAGCAAGATTGGTGATGTAAACAACGGAGGGAGTGTTCTCCTGAAAGAGCTGAACCGTGGCGAGCTCATCGGACTGCAGCTTCCTCGGCGGAGTGACGACGAAAGCGGAGGCGGGATCCACATCGGCGATGAGCAGGGAAAGCGACAGAGCCGCCGAAGCGCAAAGAATGAGCAGAGATTCGAGACCCGAGTAGAAGGGGTTCTTGGTGGCGAGCAGAAGCTTGTGGAGGCACGGGGGACAGTAGGACTTGAAGGGCGGGATCAGAGACCGCTTCTGGGTCTTGTGGTGGAGGGAGAGGATGGGGGAGGTTGAGGCTGCGGGTTTGTGGAGGGAAAAGGATTTGGAGAGAGGGAAAGGAAGGAACTTTCTGTTTGGGGAGCGAGAAAGTGGTGAGAAAGTTGGGGAGGAAGGGTGGAAGTGTGTGGAAATCAGGGAAGAAGCAGCCATCTGGTTATTTTCTCTTGGAAAGCTGCTCCAGAAAGAGTGTCCAGTTCGATTCCTATTTGTTATTTATATCCAACCAAATTATATAACGAACATTGTGGATTGTCTTGTAGTGAGAGTTAGTTGGGACTCAATGCAAGACTGATTGTTTGTGCAAAGAGAATGACTTACGTGAAACGAGTTATCATCATTCTAATGTTTAGATTCAATAATAAAATACTGAAAAGTTACTTAGTACTACGTTCTGGTGGTATTCCTCTTCACTTGAAAGTGACAGGTCTTAAATTAGGCTGAACTTTCCATCTTCTTAGTGTAAAAACATCAATGTATTAAAAAAAAAAAAATACTAAAAAATATTCAAGTATTTTCATATGATATTACATTATTGAACTAAAACGCTGACTAATCCTAAACCTATTTCATGTTTATAAGTCTCTTGTTTACACATGATATTACAAATGCTTCTTGACCAGCTAATAACGGTTTCTTACAATAAAAAATACTTTATCATATTTTGCAAAAATAAAATAAAATGTTTCCAGACCTTAGTACTTATGTAGAAGCAGTTGCCAGAAAAACATTTGAACTTTTGATAAAAAAAATTATTTATAATAAAAACGCTTCTAATAGAAGTGTGTAAGAGTATAAATGTTTTCTACGTAAACAATCTCGAATGGCTGCAGATACAATTGTAAACACTTTGTTTTTTTTTTTTGGCGAACAAGATAATATAATATCCTGGCAAAGATGCCAGATGATACAAAGAAACCTACCCCGAGGCAAATAAGCCAATAACAGCTACTAGAAGATGTAGTACAAGGAGGTACAAACGAATATTAGAAATTTAGTTATCTATCGCACCTGTTTTAACAAACTTTCACATCATTTTCTTAACAAACTACTAGAACATTTAAAATCCAATCCAATCCCAATCGCTCTAATTACAGCGAATTTCGATGACTTCAACGGATTAGATTGAAATCCAACATGGTAACATATGATTAGTGTAAACCCCTCAATTATGAAACGCAATTACGGAACTAAAAACAATTGATCAGATTAGTCTCCTAGGGCCAGGAGTCCTCCGAAAGGCAGCATGCATATTCACCAGACGCATGAATCCGACCTCCTACTTTATTTTCTTATAACCCCCCAAAGACAACAAAAAATTAAAGCCACCTCTTCTACGAAATACGCAGACGAGCTTCAACTCGAAGATTTTGAATGCTCGTGCAAGCATTGATCAGTTCTTGAAAGGGAAAAAGGTCAGAGAGATGATGAGTTACAAGATTTTCCCCAGGGGTCTTAGTTCCTTTGGAATGCCGTCGAAATTTCCGGCATCTATATCTGACTGCAGCATCGGTCTTTTCCCTGCTTTCCAAACGATGCCTTCTGCCAGGTGCTCCTTATTCGGTGTCAACATGACGAAATTTGGATCAGCTCTTTGATAACTGCAAAATGGTTAAAACGATGCATTTTGTGTGAGACGAGTTCATGCATTTTCAGGATGAAATGACCATTGATCGTGTATACATGATTTAGAATATGAGAGCTCATCTAACCACGGAAAAGAAAAAGAAAGGCAGAAAAACAAATGATTGAACCTGGCTTGTCTAAGATTCTCCACGCGAAGGCCAAAACCGTAACCTGTCTCCCCAACAATGTGATTTCTCGTAGCTGCAAAACACAAATGTATCAGTTTGTTGTGCTCCATCCAATATTTCGACACACTCGCACTCAAATGCAAAGCAAGATTTAACGAAATCAGAGCAATGCTACTGTCATTCAGGCCGAAATCCAAGACGACAGATAGAAATACAGGTTTAATGGTCCTTCATATTTCAGAAGGGATCAAGTTACACATGTAGCATATGTTTCAATGAGCCACTTGTTGGAAGTTCAAATAAAAACTTGATGTCAATGTTTATGTGCTGCTAGATGTCAATGTTTCTGTACTGGCCAAAAGCAGAGTGTGACAGCCTTCTGTAATGGCCAAAAGCAGTGCGTGTGTGCAAAAGTCTAAAGATGCGTGTGAAAGTCTAAAAGTATGTGTTAAAGTCTAAAGGTGTGTGTTAAAGTCTAAAGGTGCGTGCGTAAAGACTTTTGAACACTTATGTTTTATGTTGTCTTGTAAAATCTCTATAATAGAGATAGGTGCATGTCAGTCCAATTCCATTCCCATTTTCGGCAACAGAGTTGAAACTTTTTTAATATATCAAGTGCATGTTTTGTCAAGAAACTTGCTGCTTCTTTCTTTTCTTTTGTCCAACTTCGTAAAGAAAGTGAAAGCGAGAGGTGTGATAAAGTTAGAAAACTTATCACCCACATATTTTGGTATTGAGTTAGTAAACTTTGAATACCAACACCATTCATTTAAGTTTATAATTAGGTCAGAACAGTTAGTCTGATGCGCCTCATGAAAATCTACCAATTAGAGATACCTGAAACGCTGAATGTGAAGGAAGGTTTCCACCAGGATTTAAATGCCAATGCTATCGATGAGCTGAGAGGGCCCACCTTTCCCTGCATTGGATAAAGAATAAGTGTTTCATGAACTTGATAGGATCCGATATTGCAAGTACAAGATTGCATCAAATACGCTACCTTGAGCATGAAGTTCTTATTGGCTTGCCAAGATGCAGCTACTTGAAAGGTGGAATCTTGGACATTAGGTCCATTGCTCGATTTAGGTACATCGCTTGATTCTGGAACATCGTTTGATTCTGGTACATCGCTTGATGATTTGATATCATCCACCCTAAAATAGCATCACAATATAATCAATTATCACCAAATTTGTTGCATATTACGTAAGTTCAATTATTTACCTTGTCTGCAATTCAAAGCCGAAATCTATATAATTCGTAATTCCAACTACTTCATTTTCTTCGAGGGGGTTTTTCACCTGTTCAGTTAAAGCAGTTCAATGCTTATTAGTATGCTATATGTTAATTCAAATATAAAAACTAATTTAAAAGAAATTTTCTGTAGCATATAACAAACTGGGGATAGACAATACCCGTCTTTGGACCACCACGTGTTGATAGAATGAGGCAATGAACTGCAGTACAAAAGTTAATTTTTGAGATCCAAAACAAGTTGTGTAACATTCTATCAAGTATCCAGCACTGGGAGAAAACCATGCATAGATAAACTAATTTACTTCAAGAATTGGAGGTAATCGAAAAACTATTGAATGTCAGATAAAACACTCGAGACTTGGAATCGATTAAACTTAACAAAATTTACCAGAACCAAATGAAACAAACCTGAGAACTTCTTGATAACTCCAGACCAAAATTGAATGATGGACTCAAGGGGCTGCTTGATCCCACTCCATAACCGATTGCAGCACTCCAATTCTTTAAATTTTTGTAGGTTTGTGTACCTTTACTCCCATCTAAAAACAATTAAAACAAGATAATAATTTGAAATAAAATTGTACCAAGATCCTAATCTGAATTTATAGGGAACAGCTCATACCATTGTAAACAAGAACTACAAACTAGAAAGCAACAAGGGAAATTGGTCTTTAAGTATCTTGCACTATAGATGATGACATTCTTGAGTGAAAATTTTCTACTCCGTGGAAAAAACACATATCTCAGTCTGAAGAACCACATTCAGTCCAGTAATGTTAAGGCATCTGAGTGACTTACATTCAGGCTCATACTGCACCCCAGCTGTTAGTCTTCCCATCTTGCTCACCAACCATGCCCTTCTTGGACAATCATCTTTCACTGCATAAACAGATAATTACATTAAATAACGTTTGCCATGCTCCTTGTAAGTTCAGGTAGAACTGATGACTCTGAAGTTCTCTTCCTTCTAAATTCAAATCATGCAAAAGTGCAATCTTAATGTATAAAATAGCCATTCCCCAAAATTTACAGATCAGCCAAACATGAGTTTATCCAGCAACATTTCAAATTCTTTCTCCCAATTCATACCGGGGGCGTTGATAACTTACGAGATAAGTTCTCTAGCCGTGGCATGATATAGATATAAATAAA
>JADOBS010303382.1:0-18479 GCA_015708375.1 Cydonia oblonga
ATTGGGGTGAACCACGATAAAAGCCTTGTGTTCTTTGTGTTCTTCGTGTTCTTGAGCGTTTGTGCGGATTCACGGCCGGATTTACGTTGTTCCAAGACCACCACGGTTTTGTGCATCAACACATATATAATGATAAACATAGGTTTTCTAAAACCTAGCATGCTGCACAATTTCTCAAATCATAACTCATATATATAATAATAGCTGCTAGTGAATGTCCAATAACCACCAGGCCCCATGCCGGCTCCCCATCTCTAAGCAGACAGTCAGAGGAAAATTACCCCCAGGCCCCATGTTGGCTCCCCATCCATGTGCTAAATAGCCAGAGGAAACACCCACCAGGCCCTATGCCAACAACAAACTTTGACCAGGACGGACCGGAAACTATCCCTACATCCCGTAGCGAAAAGGACCACTAGGTAAGTACAAAACCATTGAACATATATATTAAAAAGCAACTTCATATTATAATTCTTCTGTCATCTATACTATAAAGATGTGTTCTAAACATGTTCTAAATATCATATCGTCATCCAATGGATATTCTATAAGAACACGGGTTATAGGAAAAATAGTAGTAATTCAAACTAGCCTCAGTAAGAATGTTATCTCAAAGCATTTCATAGAACATAATCTTTAAATCATGATTTTCATGTGTGCATTTCTACTATCAAAACATGCATTTTTAGAAGGGGTCCACTTAAAGATACTTAGCCGCTAAAGAGCCATGCAAACTCACGAATATGGAATCGTCATAACAATTGCCCCTAATCACATAAATGGTACATTTAGTCAAACTCTACTCAAACAATTTAATTTGGGAAAATGGACGTCATAAACGGGTCTAGGACGTCGAAATTAGCCTAGGAGAGGTCTTGGACGGAATCCTGAAAAGTCAACCCTAAAAGTCAACGTTGACCGTTGACCGGTCAAAGTCAACTGTCAAACTCAAAGTCAATGGTCAGAATCAACCGTCAAAGTCAACTTGGGTTAACCCATTTTAAGGTTTGGGTAATGGGTCTGTATTTGGGTTTAGATTTAGGGTTAATAGAGTTTAGGGCTTTAAAGATTTAGGTTGGGTTTAGAGGAAAAGGGTTTTAAGGTTTTAGGGATTTAGGAAATTGGGTTTTAGGTTTTTAGAGTTTGGCTTAAAGCCTCTAACAGAAAATGGCCCAAAGGCCATTTATTTAAAACAGCAATTAAATATAAATTAAAAGGTTTTGGGGTTGGTTCATGGGCCAAGGCCCTAAAGGAAACGGCCTGAGTGCCTTTTTTTTGGGTTTTAAAAATAATTTAAATAAAATTACAAAGGAAACGGGCTGGGCTACTGGGCTTGGTTCATGAAGGAATTGGGTTTGGACAAAGGCCCAAGGCCTTGGTTTCTTCTACACAGCCTGAAAGGCCTGGGTGTAACGGGGAGGAACACTGGAGCTTTTACAGCTCCGGCAGACTGCAAAACTAGATACTAGGGTCCGATCTAGCTACCAACGTGAAGAGGAAAGAGAGATGAGTAAGATTATGCCCTTGGTTTCCCGTGAAACGGTCGGAGGTGATCGGAAAACTCGTCAACAACCACTGGTTCGCCGGAGCTGGGTTCGGTTTCCTCCGAGCCAATCTCGTTCTGAAACTTTGAAAATAACGACATTATCCTCATTAACATGTCCACGCATCAATCTAACATGGAGAGGAAGATCTGAGACTTACCTAACCGGAAAAGGAAGAAGAAAACTTACCGGAGCTCCTGGGTCCCGTCGTTGTAGCCATGGGAAAGAGAGAGGGAGAAAGAGAACGAAATGATGATGATGATGGTGCAGCTGTGTGTATGTGTGTGTAACTCGGGAAAGAGAGGGAGAGAGATAGATGAGAGTTCGAGAGATGATGAGGAGTGCAGTGAATGAGAGAGAGGTAGAGAGCTCCCGGGGGTAGGGGATAGAAAGAGAGAAGAATGAGAATTGTTGGGATGCTGCCACATGGCAGCTTGAGAATAAAAAGAATCCCATTTTTAGATCTGGATTGGTGAAAAGCTAAGGGTGTTTAAATAGTTAAAATCCACTAAATTCTTGTGGAAAAACATAATTATACATATATGTAAGGGGTGGGTGTAACAATCTACCCTCCTTATAAAAATTTCGTCCTTGAACTTTAAAATCACTTCTTAAGCTGAAATACTCGAAAATAGGAAGAAAAATATATGTACAAAGAGAAATCACGTCACAGTGGGTGCATTAAAAAGAATATGCTACACCGTCGCGAGCGGGTTGCAAAATCCTCTATCATGCCTCCAAGCTCTTACTTTCTTCCCCATCAGTGTAAAAGTAGAACATACTTTAATAAAATATAAAGTCGAAAACACAAAGTAGCTTAAGGCCAAAAGTAAGTACATAAAATACGATAACACTAAAATAGATAAGTAATAACATGTAGGTCAAAAATTCGAGCTAAACTTAAAACTGAAAAGAACATATTTTCCCCAAAACATTTGTAACGACAAAAACAAATAACTAAAGTAAAGGAAGTTAAAATACTTATACTGAAAATCAAAACTGAAAAATGAGAATGGGTCTCGCCCAAGAATTTGTAACCTCACGTACTCCGAGAACATATGTGTCTTTGGGTCGAGCCCAAACAATAACGAATCTGTAACTGCCGTAGATGGGTTTTCCTGCCCACTTGCTTAACGAATCCAACGAATAAGTTATCTTTACAACAGTCGGCCATCCGTGATATCGATCACACATTTGTTGTCTTGATAAAGAAGCAGTTATTTCCTGAGGGTGCATAATTTCTCATAACATAATTTCGATCTTTCGAATACCAGTTCACATTCATCCGTCAACCAGTATTGCTTGTAGAAAACTTTTGTACCATGTCGCAAAAGTGTCGTATCAAACCAAACAAAATAAGAACTATTGTCGTAATAACTCCATTCTCCTTAATTCTTCCAAATGTGACTAACTACTCCAGTGTTTTGCCAACAAAGAACCCACTTGAAAACAGTACTTTGGGATTTAAGAGAAGAGAAGTGGTTACCATGCTAGTAGTAAACCCAAAAACTCGAGCCAAGCAAGTAGAACACGACAAGTCACTTTTCCCAACAAGCAGTATTTCTTGGGAGTTCTTGCAAAGCTCAATCCACCTCTTCATTTTTGCTTAGTTGTAGATTTCTAGTCAAACAAGATCAATGTTGGTGGAAAGAAGAGGGACTCGTAAGGGATCAACCTAAAAACCTCATGAGAGTACGCACATTTCGAGAAAAGTGTAAAGATTGTCCAATTCTCACCTCGATCGCGTTGTAGTGCCATCCCAGAGTGTACCAAACAGATCTACTAGAAGTGTTTCGACAACCACGTACTCACAAACAAAAGAGTCCTGGGGTGAAGCAGTGAAAAGATGCGTCGAGACGGACACATAACATTGGAAAAGAAATGATGTGATGCCTATGAATTATAGTAAGATGGTGATACAATCTGTTGACCTTCTTTACTAAAACCTTCATCCAACTCTTACTAAAAGACCGCTCAAACCTCATGCCCACGTGCTCGGGAACCAAAGGATCCTGGTGCAAGGTAGTGGAAAGCTGTGTTGAGGTGAACACATCACTTCATCGAAAATGTCTACTAGAGTACGATATGATGGTGATGAATTGTAGTAGGATAATGAATGGTGACCATTCAATTCAGCGTGAAGATGGTGATGCAATCTGCTGATCACCTGCACTACAATCTTCACCAGTCTCTTACTTAAAAGACAACTTAAACTTCACACTCACGTGGAACTTTTCTTGATATGACTGATAGGTTTCTGAAAAAGTTATGCCCCAAATATTCCTGTTCAAATCAATAAGAATTGGGTGCACACTTCCGTCAAATCGATCGATCGTGAATTTCTCACTAACTGAGCGAGAAACCATGTCGAGAAGGCTGAAAGAACATTCAAGAATTTGATTTTCAAGACAAGTCCATTAAAATCTAGAGTAAATATATCGAGATTTGAACCAGAAACCATCCGAAACAAAGGTGTTTTGTTCTGGCATGATACAGTTTTACATTGAGAAACGAATAAGTGAATGAAGGTGAAGATGCAAAAATAGAAGTCACTATTTATGATTATTTGGTTAATCATCACCGTAAGGTTGATTGGTTTCTTAGCCAAAAAGGAAATAGGTCTAAGCTCAAAGAATAGTTAAGAACTGCTAATAAGATTTGGCGAGGCCAATGACATTTCGAAATTCACAATACTTTGTGAGAGCTGTTACAAAGTTCAAAAATTAAACATAGAACTTCTGAATCAACAGAATGACAAAGAAGAAAGATACAAAACAGTATGAACAGAATGACAAAGAAGAAAGTTGCAAAACAGTCTGCGTGTGCATGCAGTGACACGATTGGCTACCTTAAAGTGATGGTCTTGAGCAAACCAAAGCTCAATGAGTCCAGAGAAGTTCAAAGTAAAGCTCGATCTTTGTACAATGATGAATATGGTGGAATCTCAAGCCATTACACTGAAAATTACAAGGCTGAATAGTTAGTGGACAAGAGCACTGGTCAATTGGGCTACAAATAAGAGGCTAAGTTCACCTCTACCGAAAAGTGTGTGGACAACAAGCTAGGATTTACCACCAAGTACCAGACCCCGGTGAAATTCAAGAAGTCTGTTTATCCAAACAAGACTGGATCTTCATCATCCAATTCCAACTACAACAAGAAGAATCGCAACTCCTTTTGGAAATAGATGAGAATAACGTCTGTTACCGAGGAGTTTCCCAAGAAACATATAATCTCTAAATGAAGTCAATGCTCGAATGATTTGATGTGAAGCTAACCGTCAATGGTTAGGGAACTTGACTTCATTGTTGGAGTAAACAAGAAAATTATCGATAGAACAATCGCCGAGAATTGTTTTAAGGATCCACAAGAATTTCTTTAACAGGAACTAGTCCGAGAGTGTTGATTTGCTCCCACCAACTACCACTTACTAACCATCACCACAACTAGCACTTACTCGAAATGCATGCCAAAGAAATGAGTAAGTGCGATATCACTGTTTCAGAAGATTTTTCTGTACCACCAAGATTTTTCTGTTTCCCATTTACTTATTTCATAAGATTTTTCCGTACCGCGATATCACTTACTCATTTCTTAACTAATTCGTACCGCCAAGATTTTTCCATTTCCCAAGATTTCGATGTAGAGCCGACTCCGCCCGCAATTCCCAGGGAATGCACGTCGCAGAGTATCGTCCTTTGTTGAAAGTCGTCCAATAAATCAAACACGTCATCGATGAGGCACAATCCCGACACGAATTCTTGTATTTCAACCAATAAGTGACAATTCAAACAGAGAAAGGTTTGCACAACTGCGTCGAATGGCACCAAATCCGGAAGTTGTGACATCCAAATGACGTCATGATAGACACACTACTACAGTAACAGAAGGTCTTAAGTATGCTCTGAACAAAACCATGCTCTGATACCAATTTGACACGCCCCGATCCCGGTGCCCTAGGGACAACGGGAGGGTCACGTGCTGGCCGACACGAGAGGGTTGACGAAAGCCATTTAATGAGTGCAAATACTGAAAATAAAGGATAAATACGACTTATAAATAGAATAATGAATATGCATTTAAGGAACGTGTTCAGAACATACAACTAACTAGAACACTAAAAGAAATAGTATAAAATTGAATGAATAAAAGAATGGGTCCTACACCGAGAGAACTCGAAGATACCGATGCGGAAGTGCCTAGACGCCGGGATTGTATGCCTCAATTCTAAGTCCTGAAGGGGGCACAAAACAAACATGAGTGGACCAAGTTGAGATATATATAGTAAAACAGTTATCAACGTACTAACCCCCAGGTTTTATGAAAACACATATATAATGATACACATAGGTTTTCTAAAACCTAGCATGCTGCACAATTTCTCAAATCATAACTCATATATATAATAATAGCCGCTAGTGAATGTCCAATAACCACCAGACCCCATGCCGGCTCCCTATCCCTGTGCTAAATAGCCAGAAGAAACACCCACCAGACCCTATGCCAACAACAACCTTTGCCCAGGACGGACAGGAAACTATCCCTACGTCCCGTAGCGGAAAGGACCACTAGGCAAGTACAAAACCATTGAACATATATATTAAAAAACAACTTCATAGTATAATTCTTCCGTCACCTATACTATAAAGATGTGTTCTAAACATGTTCTAAATATCATATCGTCATCCAATGGATATTCTATAAGAACACGGGTTATAAGAAAAGTAGTAGTAATTCAAACTAGCCTCAAAAGCATGTTATCTCAAAGCATTTCATAGAACATAATCTTTAAATCATGCTTTTCATGTGTGCATTTCTACTATCAAAACATGCATTTTTAGAAGGGGTCCACTCACAAATACTTAGCCGCCGAAGAGCCACGCAAACTCACGAATATGGAATCGTCATAACAATTGCCCCTAATCACATAAATGGTACATTTAGTCAAACTCTACTTAAACGATTTAATTTGGGAAAACGGACGTCATAAACAGGTCCAGGACATCGAAATTAGCCTATGAGAGGTCTTGGATGGAATCCTGAAAAGTCAACCCTAAAAGTCAACGTTGACAGTTGATCGGTCAAAGTCAATGGTCAATATATGCTAGTACACGAGTCGGAGTCGCCTAATGCGACCTATACGACATGATTGGGTGTAAATAATATACGTTCTAGTGCTACAATCACATGAAGATTGGTGCTAATCGCGGTCACCTACGAGTCGGAGTTGCATAATGCAACATGTATGACAGGACTGGCACCTAATTGGATCCAAGACGAGCGTGTGGTGTAGATGTGAACATACACGTGAAAGACTGGCCCTGGCCTGGGGCGAGCACTAACACCGAAGTGTAGCAATGATGAGCAGACTATATGAATATAAGCATGCCATAACGATTGAATATAAGCATGTCATAACGGTTCAATAATTCTAGTCAACATAATAAACTTACCTGACAATAAACTTACATGCGCATCCCGTAGGATTATTAAGCATTTCACCATAGTACAACATTTCTAATAACGTTATTTAATCATGGCATGATATGCCTAAATCAATTCAAAAGTAGTTGTGGAAACTATAAAATTTATATATACGAAAACAAATGCCCACTCACTAATACGTCGATGGATCGTAGCCCCTTAGCCTTACTTGTCTTCATACGTCCTCAGGATAAGTCTGCCATATATGCAAAACAACTAATAATAATTAATTAATTAACACATACACTAAAAGCTAGGAAAAACTCCCCCTCATAGTTTGCTCAAACGGAAGGTTTAAATATAGGAAAACACTCTACTCGACATCATGGACCCGTACATATCAAGCACTCGCCGGCCGGTGGCCTGACGCGCCTTCACGCGCCGGCTATCCCAAGGCCACACGCGCCTCCACATGCAAGCCAGTGACTGTCAGAGATTGACGGACGTTAGGAATATTTCGTTAAATAGTAACGGTGTTACCTGACGCCGTTAGAATATTTTGTTAAATAGTAACGGTGGTACCTGACACCGTTAGAATATTCCATCAACTTTGACGAAATATTCTTCGTCTTCTCCGGTAAGCTTCGTCGTCCACCGTCTAGTTTTGCCAGAAACTGGAAAAATTTCAAACCTTCATAACTTACTCATTTCTTAACCATTTCCAAAAAAAATTATATGGAATTGAAGCCCCTGACTGGAGAATAAGAGTTTACTTTCCAAAAGTCCAAAAATAGACATGAAATGGCCTGAAAAATCCTCAAAAGGTTCGGCCTAAACTTCGACTCCTCAAACTTGCTTGTTCCGATGTCAACTCAACTCTGAACTTAGTCTAGGGACCCTAGGGAGTTGTGTAGAAGCTTCCCCACGTCCTAAAACCTTGTAACTCGGCCTAAAACTCGTCAAAGTAAAACCCACCGAGTCGGACCTTAATAGTTGATGGGTCAAAACTCAGTCATTTCACCATCAGTTGGTACGGCTGAGTTTGTGGGTTCGAGATGAGTACAACGGTGGAGTTTGTGAGCTCGATCTGTGATTTTTTTACTAGGGTCCTTGTTGTTACAGAGAGGAGAGAGTTACGGGATAGAGAGAGAAAGAGAAGAAGATGAGAGATAGAGAGAATCAGTGTGTTCTGATTGGGGGAGAGAAGTGAGAGACAGTGTTTTTGATTGGTTGAGTGAGAATGAGGGTGAATTTGATTGGTAAGGAGGGATTTAGGGAAAAACAAGTAAATGTGAGGGTTTTAGGTGTTGTGATTGGTGAATGTGTGAAGAAAGGGAACACGGATACCATTTTTAAGGAGAAAAAGAGATAAAATTCGTACAATTCAAAATCAAGCGTCATCTAACTTTTTATCTAAAACAGTGTTTACAACACTGAATAATTAATAAGCACATGTACAAATCTACCCGTTGTTAACGCGCTTTAAATAAATGTAACTTTTTCATTACAAGTCCGTTTCAAGCCTAACTTGCACTCACGCATTCATAACAACGTATACCATTTAATTACGATAACGAGAAAAATAATTAAAAGCCAAATAACCACGTCCACACCACTTTGCCAACAAGAGCATAAATGTCAATTTTCACACTCGGAGAGAAATTACATGGAAAATTAGGGAGGGGTCGTCACATTAATGGCTTAATAAAAATAAAAATGGTAGATAAATCATACTTATGGACCATATTAGTGTATCATGTGATAAGTAATGTGTATGTGTCACGTCAATTTATAAACTTATCTCATTAAATATTGATTGTATATATTCACCCTCCAATTATGCACATTTACAAGGCACATGTCACGTCAATTTACATAATGTTGATTGTATATATAGAAAAGGGATCCCCTCGGATCCCTTCCATCAAGTCCACCAAGTTCACTAATTCGGGCCATTAAAATTTGATCTAACGACTACAAATAAGGGGTCCCTTTAAAATTTACAATAACTTTAGCCGTTGGATCAAATTCAATGGCCTGGATGAGTGAACTTGGTGGAAGGGTTTGGAGAGGATCCATTTCTGTATATATATTATCCACACAAGAGAAAAAGGTGTAAGATGGATTTCAAGGAATTAACTTCCATCCACAATGGATCAGGAAGAGTTCGTTCTCAAGTGCTTTATTAATATCGATTACAGAACTTCGTGCTTATGATCGGAACCGTTCATATTATAAATTATCCTGTAAATATCATCTTTGCAAAAATCGATAAAATATAAGATTGTTTAGTCATTGAACTGTATCAAAGCATTACAAAATGTCAATCTATTTGCTACAATTGATTGACTATATTTTTTGCAGAGATGACCTTTACAAAATATTATCTAATATGAATGGTTCCGATCATAAGCACAAAGATTTATGAATCGATGACAACGTATCTTGAGAATGAACTCCTCCTTAATCTTAAGGAGCCAAGTTTTCCCCTGATTTCAAAGGAATTAACTTTGCTCCTCAATGAATGATGAGGAGTTCCTCCTCAATTCACGGTTAAGCCACGTCAACATTTTATATTGTTTTTTATAGAGATAATAAGACAAAAATAAATAGTAATATAAAATATTAACGTGGCTTAACCGTGACTACATAAACAAGAGGACATGAAAGGACATTAGAAGTGGAAGAATAGACAATCCTCCTCCAAATCTTTCTCCATCCTGAAACTTTTCTAAATGCGGAAGTGCGGTTGAAAACTTGGTTTGATTGCTGTCACATTTTCGGTGACATCAATTGTCATGCAAAGAACAGTTAGTTTTTATGTCTGTTTTTATTTAATTACTCTATTAGTATTGGTCATTTTGTGTCTGAAAAAAAAAGCTCTTTTTCAGTCGAATTATTACATTTTTTTGTTCTTCTCTACCACTCATCCTTTTTCTTTATACCCATTCAAACTGGATCGTCCTCAGAAATCTTTTTGGGGGAAAAAGCACCCAATGGACAAGTTGGCATAACGCCCGTGGACAACTTGATATGAAAAGCACAGGCACTTTACAAAGTGACAATCTAGAAAAAGCCACTAGTAATTCAACTTTAGGACTGTTTGCTAGGTACTGTTATATTGCCTCGTCCAAGTACTCGGAATTCCTCTATAAATGTGGGTTGAACTTGCTCAAATGCGCCTAATATTTAATTGACAATATTTGATCGGTTGTTACCCATGAGAATCCATTTGGTGCACTTAAATAGTAAAAGGTATACAATTATTAATATCTAAGTTACTTAGTACTACGTTCTAGTGATATTTCTCTTCAATTATAAGTGAGAAGACTTAGATTCGATTATTTCCAAAAGCGAATTTAAACCACATTATTACTAGCTCATTGTGAGGCCTTGTGCATTCTCCCACTCCTTTGGTGTAAATAATATCGCTTGTTAAAAAAAAAAGTCATGTACTTTGAGCATCTCTAATGAAAAACTCACATTTTAAACCTACATTCTTATATTTAGGTTAAAAAAAAGAAAGTGAGTTTCATCATTTTGATTTCTCCTCCAATGTAAAGACTTATATTCTTAGACAATATTCCTAAATTTTGAGTTTTATAATTTGAGTCTTTGCATTGGAAGAAAAAATATTGAATTTTTGAAACTTAAATTTTGAGTTTTTGATAATTTAGATGTGTGCATTGGAGATGTTTTGCTTTATATTTGAACTTAAATATAAGATTGGAGTCTTTAGGGCATTTCCAATAGAAAGATGCAAAATGCCTAGAAATGTGTATTTTGCATTTTTGGTTGGCCCAAAAACTCTCTAATTGAGAGATGTAAAATATACATCTTGGCTAGAAAATGTACATATTTTTTTACATCTTCGGTAGTGGGTCCGCCAATCAAAGAGAAAACAAAAATAGGATCTTAAATTCACAAATCTCCCTTTGGAGTACAACTCCCATATACATCTCCTTGAAGTATAAAATACGATGCAATATGGTTTTTGCATTTCAAATTTGTATCTCTCCATTAGAGATGCTTTTAGTGAATTGTTTTCTTACTAGTAATAATATGGGATAGAAAGTCGATCACACAGCTTCGAGTGTAAGAATAAATGCTCTTAACCAACTTAGCTACAAACGCATTAAACTAGGAAGTATTAGATTTTTTTTTTAATTTTTTTTTAGCAAACAAATAACATTAGTAAGTTACATAATTAGTTGTTAAGGGAGAGAAGAATGGGTAGAGATCGAACCCACACCATAGTGCATAGACATAATTATTTTTCGTCACTACGGCAAAATGCTAGTTGCGTAAATATTAGATTTAAGATCCATATAATAATTCATGGGATAAAATTATTATAATTACAACAAATAGTCAACATACAATATGGTGTCACCATTTTGCATTATATTTGGTAAAAAAAAAATTAGTATTTATTGAAAATTGCTACACTTACCAATTTTTTACAATTGGGCTATGTTTTACTATTCAATTATAAGCCAACTCTGAATTCTAGATGCAAATAAGGCCCAAAACCCTCGCGCCTACAATTTTCAGGTAGTTTGTATAAAAGGCTTCATAATCATAAATTAGGAGCTCTTCTTTATCACCTTCAATAGAAGAAAACAATCAGTTCAACAACAATATGGTTCCAGTTCTCAATGAAGTAGGTTCGGTTGATGCACACATTGATTCTCTTCCACCGGGTTATCGCTTCGTCCCTACCGACGATGAGTTGATTTTACACTACTTAATGAGGAGGTTTATGAATGAGTAGCTTCCCATTAACAGGTTTCATAATGATAACATCTACCAGCACCATCCTCGAGAACTTACCGGTGAGATTCTTGTTATATTCTTCTCTTTATAATCTTTTTTCTACAATCCTCTTTGTCATTTCTCTCTTTTTACATACTAAAAATAAAATAAATCTTGCCCTAACAAGTAGTGCTTTTTGTTTCTTGTGTTTCAAGTATCTTTTACGTTTCTTTTTTGTTTGTCGTACGTATATCTTCTTTTCTTTACTTACTGAAACTTTATATTGTATAAAACAAACAATATTGCTCTACCCTTTTAGTTCTTTCCATGACCGCATTACTGTAAGTATTTTGTATACAGAAGTACGTATTTTTGTGTCTCATATAGTTAATATTGTCAGGTTAAGTTTTGAAATGTATTTTACTCTTTAGTTTATTAGTCAGTAGCCAATCTCTGTTAATCCTGCAATTCCTTCTAAATCTAGCTAGGCATGCCAACGACAATCGGTTTTTCTTCTTTGGCAATGTATAACTGGAAGCCATTGAAGTATGATGTTATACTTACTAGACTACTAGTAAATAATGCTACTCTAAATCGGTTCTCTATTCATGACATGTAATTGTAATAATTAAGATAGAAAAGACAAGTTCTGAGGTTTTAACAAGATTGGTATGTTTTTTTTTTATCCTTTCAGGAGAGTACCATTTGATTGGTACTTTTTCACTCCATGAGGACGGAAGTACCGGAGAGGAGGACAGCCAAATCGAACAACAAATAATGGATACTGGAAGGCAACTGGGAAGCCTGATGACATTTAAGACGCTAATGGCCAAGTAATTGGGTCTAAAGGTACTCTAAATTATTATGAAGGGATACAACGAGAAGGGACAATGACAGACTGGAAAATGCCTGATCCTCCAAAGAAAATAGATGGTACTGACATGAAGGTATGGAAATGTGCACGTATGTGTGTGTCATCTGATAGAAGTATTTGCGTGGGTACATTTGTGGACTCTTTACATTGTGAACCACAATTCGGAATTTTCTAGTACATGCTCTGGTGTGGCTCTAACTTTTTTGTATCTTGGTTCTGCAGTTGAATGATTGTGTTTTGTGTAAGATTTACAAGATTAGCAGAAGCAAGAAGGACAAGAAGAACGACAATGCAGCTAAGGGTACTATAGAATCTG
This sequence comes from Cydonia oblonga, assembly GCA_015708375.1. Lineage (NCBI taxonomy): Eukaryota > Viridiplantae > Streptophyta > Magnoliopsida > Rosales > Rosaceae > Cydonia > Cydonia oblonga. Next base: position 12,914 of record JADOBS010303382.1, read on the forward strand.
ATCAAGGAGCTATTGATCTGCCTGCAGTTTCAAATTGTTAGTGTATATGACGTCTTTATATTGATAGAGAGAGGGAAAATAAGATGAATGATGTAAACTGCAAAGAATTTGCAGTATAGTTTCTGGAAATCTTAGCCTCTGCAAGTAGCTAAGGAGTATTTCATTTCTCTCTCTTAGACATGGAATCGTGCATTACAACAGTTAGTCATGCAGCTAGAGCTCACACATTCATCAAGTGATCTCAGCCATACATATTCCTAAACTCTAGGATTCTAACACATGGCATTCATAGCCTTACAATAAGAGTCTTATATTGTCACTCTAAGACTAAGTCAGTACACAATTAATCTCAAGGCTTATAATTTTTAATTAAAAACAACTCACAACTTATAATTCTACACTCCCCTTTAAGTTTTGAACTTATTTCACTCCAAGTTTATCCCTGAGATAGTAGAATCGATCCTTGGCCAATGCCTTTGTAAAGATATCTACTAGCTGCTCATTTCTAGGGCAGTACACCAGATAAATAATTCCTTCTTGTAAAGCATCCTTGATGAAGTGGTATCTTCGATCAATATGCTTGGTCTTTTGATGTAACACCGGATTTTTAATGATGGCAATTGCTGCAGTATTATCACACTGAAGTGGTGTTATTTCAGTTTGAGGTTCACCAAAGTCTTCCAACACAGACTTAAGCTAAATTGCTTGTGCAGTTGCCTCTGTGGCACTAATGTACTCTGCCTCTGCAGTTAAGAGTGCTACACAATTTTGTTTAACTGAAGCCTAAGAAAAGATTCCACTACCAAAAGAAAAAACATACCTTGGGGTGCTTTTGCTATCATCCATAGAGTCTCCCCAGTCACTATCACATAAACCAATTAATATAGCATTCCTTCCTTTCACATACTCCAGACCATAGTCTAGTGTTTCTTTGATGTACCTGAGAACTCTTTTGGCAGTTCCATAATGTTTGTTTGTAGGACAGTGCATAACTCTAGCAAGTAAGCTTGTTGGATACATCACATCTGATCTTGTAGCAGTTAGATACAATAAACTTCCCATAATCTTCTTGTATTGTCCTTCACTTGTTGGGCCACTGTCATCATTATTATTGAGTGTATTAGTTGCAACCAGAGGTGTAGAGATAGATTTACAATCATTCAAACTGAGTGTATTAGTTGCAACCCTGTGTACACAATGTCATTCACATACATGGAGACAATCGAGATTTATGTTTCCCCTCTGGTTTTGGTATAAAGAGTGGCCTCACTTTGTCTCTTTGCAAAACAACATTGTGCAAAGTAGGTGTCAATTTCACCATACCATGCTTTAGGAGCTTGCTTTAGGCCATAAAAAGCCTTATGAAGCTTGTAAACCTTATCTTCACTCCCCTTGACAAAAAATCCATCTGGTTGTTCTACATAAACTTCCTCTTCCAATACACCATTCAGGAATGCAGACTTTACATCTATTTGGTATAGTTTCCAACTCTTTTGAGCTACCAAAGCTACAAGTGTTCAAATTGTGTCAAGCCTAGCTATAGGTGCAAATGTTTCATTGTAGTCCACACCTGGTTTTTTAGCATAGCCCTTGGCTACAAGCCTTGCTTTGTTCTTCTGCATAGAGTCATCAAGACTGAGCTTTGTCTTGGACACCCACTTAACCCCAAATATAGGTTCATCAATTGGTCTATTCACTAGTTCCCATGTTGCATCATTTTCAATCATGGATATCTCATTTTCCATAGCACTCATCCATGATTCATCTTGAGCCATTTCCTCAAACTTCTCAGGTTCTACAATGCAGAGATTGCATTGTGTTAGAACATCATCTAGATTTCTCCATTTCAGTGGAGTGTGATCAAAACCTTGAGCAGCTCTCAGATTTTCACGTGTGCCATCTAAAGATTTACATGAAGATGAAAATATGGACAACTGAGTACATTCATTTATATGAAGAGTTGTTTTATGAGTACTTGGGGATATGGAACTTGAACCAAACATTGCTTCTCCATTTCTTTCAATACTGGGAGTGATCCCAGATACTTCTTCATAATTAGTAACAGTCACATGCTTTTCTGAGATGTCCCTCCAATTCTTAGATGAACCTTCATCAAATATCGCATCCCTTGACGAGATCAACTTCGTAGTAGCAGGATCATACACCCTGTAACCCTTTTCATAGGTTGCATAACCTACCAATATACCCTTGGTACTTTTCACATCAAGATTTTGCCTTAGTTCATTTGGTATGTGTACATAACACACAGAACCAAAGACTTTAAGGTGAGCAATCCCCAGCTTTCTACCACTATAGGCTTCAAATGGAGTTATATCTCCAAGAGCTCTTGTGGGACACCTGTTTAAAATTTAGACTATTGTATGTACAACTTCAGCCCACAAGTAATATGGTAAACCCTTGTCATGAAGCATAACTTTTACCATTTCAACCACTGTCATGTTCTTTCTCTCCACCACTCCATTTTGTTGTGGAGTGTAGGCCATAGTGAGTTGTCTTTGTATACCTTCCTCCTCACATAGTTTATTAAACTCACAAAATGTGAATTCACCACCTCTATCATTTCTCAGGCACTTCACTTTAAAATCACTTTGTAGTTCCACCATTAACTTGAATTTCTTAAAGCAATTTATTGCATCTGACTTATATATGAGAAAGTATATCCACACCATTCTTGTACTGTCATAAATAAGAAGCATAAAATAGTTGTTACCAACAAGAGAGTCATTTTGTATAGGACCACAGAGATCTAACTTTAGAGGATTTGTTGCTCTTCATGCTTGTTCCCTTGGAAACCATTCTTTATGTTGCTTTCCCAATTGACATCCCTCACAGACTTCATCAACTTCTTCCAATTGTGGAAGTCCATGCATATATCTTTATCTTTGAGCTATTAGAGACCCCTGAGATGCAAATAACCTAGCCTCTTGTGCCAGATCCAAGTAGATTGAGAGATATTTGCCTTCAAAGCAATTTGATCATTTGGTACTAATACCAAATGATAGCATCTGTTCTTTTTCATTTCGACTTTGAGCACAAGACATTCCAGTAATCGACCATAAAAAATGCTACACATTTTTCCTCCAAATAGTAAGTAATAACCATGTTCATCCATCTGTCCCACACTTAGCAAGTTCTCCTTCAATCCAAGTAGATACATTACTTCTTTGAAATATTTTCTAGCTTTTCTAGTATCAATCACAAGAGTGCCCATACCAGCTACATTTACTAATTCCCATATGGGCATTTGAACTTTGCCAATATCATTTGTTCTTACATCAACCAATAGTTTTGAATCACTTGTCATATGGTTGTTGCAACCATTGTTAACATACCATTCTCTATTCACTTTTGGTTAAGTGATTATGCAATTTGCATAGAATAGTTTCCCAGTCACTTCCACTTGATTGGCACAGTTTGCACTTTGCCCTGATTTACCTGCAGTATAGTCTCTAGCCCAGTGACCAAACCTATCACAATTGTAACACTTCTTATATCTCACTGAAGTGAATAGTTTCCCAGTCACTTCCACTTGATTGGCACAGTTTCCCCTTATATCTCATTGAAGTGAAACTTGGAACACATCTTACACTGTGGTTTTGTAGTTTCTAGACCCACTGACTGTGATGGATACAAATTTTGTGCAGAACTAGCAAAAGGTTTATGTTGAAACTTGGGTTTTGAATCCCACTTCTTACCCTTAGGATTCCAATTCTTCTGGAATTTAAATGGACCAAATTGTGCTCCACTCATGTTTTGCCCTTTTGAACTCACTGAAAATGATGCAAATGCTTTCTCAGTAGTATCAACAATATGCAAATCAAATCATTGCTCGACTTTTCAAAAGGGCAACAACTTCCTGGAACTCTATAGTTTCAAGGCATTTTGTATTTTTTATCACAAGACATGGGATCATATACTTTGCTAAGGGCTGGTTTGGTATTGATGTGCTTTGAAGAAAAAAAAATGTTTCTGCTATGCTGAATAAGCTGCTGTGAAATAAAGCAGTAGAGTGTTTGGTAAACTTTTTTGTAAAAGTGCTTTTGGAAAGAAAAAAAAGCAGTATTATAGTATTTGGTAAACTTTTATGTAAAACGGCTGTGACTGTGTGAAATGGCCAAAAAGGGTATAATACTAGATGTGCCATTAATTTAATTTTCTTAACAAATAAAGGTGAAATACTAAATATACTTTATTTTTAAAAGAAAAATATTTATAAACTTTATCTTATACATATAATCCAACGTTTAACAAGAAATCATAATCCAACATTCAACATACAATCCAACATTTATGCTGCTTCATGTTTTTAGTTTTTTTTTTAATACCCAAAACTGTGAAAATAAGATGTTTTTAAATGTTTACTAAACTTTTTTAGCTCAACTTTTTGTTTATACCCACTTTTTATAAAAGCACCTCAGTATCAAACCAGTACTAAAGCTAATCACAACCTTTTGAACAAGTCTCTCATTCGATAAAACTTCACCAAATGTTTTCATCTAGTTGATCAATTCGTTTATTTCAGTAAGATAATCAGAAAGACTAAGTGAATACACAGTTAAAGCCTTACACTTATCACTCTAAGACTAAGTGAATACACAATTAATCTCAAGGCTTATTAATTCTAATTAAAAATAGCTCACAACTTACAATTGTACACAAATAACATATCATACTTTGCCAGATCAACCAGTGCAGCATCCATCTCTTCTTGTTTGTGAATCTAGTGGCAATTTTTCCACTGCAAACAAACCTCAAAACCCCGCATATTATCAATGCAATTCGGGACAAATCCACAACTTCAACAATAAACTACAACGACAAGGACGAGTACAGCCATTTACAAATATTGTAACACCTCAGACTTTCCCAAATCGTAATCAATTAGTTCTGCAACCTGATCATCATCCAGATCAATAAATTTGGATCAACAAACTTGGTGGGCCCTCAGATTATCAGCCTTTTCAAAATAAAGCTTTGGGGAATTGCAGTTTCATTAATCATCAATATTCTTTAAACTCTTCACATTCTAAAAGTCAAGTGTCACAAGTTATGAACTCCTCCAATCCTTCTCCATTTTGCATGCAAGACTATTCAAGGAAAATTAGGACATGTTTTGTTGGTCCAAGTACTACATCTATTCAGTTACCTTTGCATGATTATGCAATGGAATATCCTTCATTAGGTTCAGTTTAAAACCGAGTGCAAGAAGATATTATTAACTATTCTGCTAATAGTAAGCTTGAAGGTGAATGTGAAGTTTCATTTGAGGATGCATTGGTTCAATTCCTTAATGATCATACTAACATCAAATGACGAAGCTAATCAACATGTCAAGTAAATCTAGCATCAATCGCCAAATAATTAAAAAAAAAGTGTTTTTGTTTTAGTCGAGCAATTGCATTAGTAAGTTAGATGTTAGATTAGTCACCGATGAGGTTCAAACCCACGTTGTCATGCAATGACACAACACCTTTCCACTAATGTGGTAGAGGGCCACTTGCATAAAAAAAAAAAAAAAAAAAAAAAAAAAAAAAAAAAAAAAAAA
>JADOBS010303383.1:0-18493 GCA_015708375.1 Cydonia oblonga
ACGTAGCCCAAACATTGGGGTGAACCACGATAAAAGCCTTGTGTTCTTCGTGTTCTTGAGCGTTTGTGCGGATTCACGGCCGGATTTACGTTGTTCCAAGACCACCACGGTTTTGTGCATCAACAATTGCATAATGTACGATGAATGGACACGATTTGCAAATCTCTAGGATCATCACAAAGAGAATCAGAAGAGGATCCTCATTCGAGATTTTCATACTGATTTTATGTTGGTTTAAGGTAATGTTAATTGATCTTATTTGGTGTAAAACTTACCCTAATCATTATCTCAAAATTTTTCTTATTAGCGAGATGGTATTATGTATCCGTCCTATGTTCTATTTTTCTTTCTCAAGCTAAATGTATTTGGTTTGACGGCCACGCCACTTTAGGTATTATCAATTTAGCTAGAGTTACATGTTAATTAATTTAAGGTTTTGGTCGTTCCGGATTTTACAGGCATTGATTAAGGTCATGTTTGATTGGGAGGAGGATTCTCTTCCTTTTTAATCTTTCTAACGATCACGATTAAATCACGTCAACATCTTATTTTTTTACGAATAGTATATTGGTAATCTTATTTTTGAGAGAGTTTCTTTAGCGTTGCTCAATTTATGAGCAAAAAGAAACAAAAAAAGAAGTGGTTAGTGATGAATGAGAGACACAAAAGGAGAAAGTGGTTGACCACGATTTGTTTTTGGGGGAAGGGATCCTCTTCAGATCCCTTCCTCCTAATTCACCAAATCATGAGATTCGTGTCGTTAAAATTTGATTCAATAACTACAAATAAGAGCTCATTTTAAAAAGTTATGATAACTTCAACCATTTGATTAATTTTCAATAATACGAATTTCCTGATTTGACAAATTATGAGAAAATGATCTAGAGAGAATCCTTTTTGGGAAGGTAAACGAGTATGATGTGTCGCGAGCGTGTGAATTGAGCGTTTGCTACTCGCCGATTAGATTAAGACAAGCTGCAAAGGGAACGATACTCTCACACGCTTGTGGTTCTTGGTGTGTGACGGATTTAGGGGAAATGGACAAATGGAATTATTTTTTACAAGGGCCCCAAAAATGTCACAATCAGAAAAAAGAAAAAAAAAATGGTCACAATCACACCAAAGATCCAAAAGGATATGATATTTGTGGTAACGCACGATTTTATTTGTTGGTATATTAAAATATCAACAATTATGACGTTTTGGTTTTGGATCTTAGTCTAAAATGTCATCAAGTAATATCTTTAGGATAATGGAACTTGTGACTATCTTACTTATTTGGGTGAGAGTGTATATTTTCTTAAGGTGCACTTAGGGTAGGAAATTTTTAAAGTTTCTTAGTGGAATACACGTAATCAACAATAATGCTCAAGAGATTTGAACTCGATAGTTTGAAAATTATCTTTTACGGCAGGATATTCAATTCAAATTTCAAGAGGTTTTATTTCTTTTAATAATTCTAAGAATATTTAATTAGAATTTTAAACGAGCCTTTGAAATTCAACATATATTCAATCAAATTTTTTAAGATGGTTTGTTAAAATCTTTAGAAATCCAAGTGTATTTAATTATGATTTTAAAGAAATTTATAATATTTAAGGTGCATTCAATTATAAATTTATTTTAAAAATTTTAAAAAGTTGAGGAATTTGAGGGACTAGAGAGGCCTCGCAGTATATTTTAAGAATTCACAAAATCTCACCTCTTTTCCTAAAATTTTGAGAGAATCGAATCAAAATTTTATATGAAATCTCTACAAATCAATGAAATTCCATCAAAATTATGAATTTATAAATCCATTAATCAAAATCTCAATTAAATAGATGAGGAACATTTTTTATGGTTAAATTTTTGTTGATTCGTATAAAACTTATAGTTGTAAGAAGCATGTGGTCTTTTTAGTTAATTTTGTTAGTTTATGTAAAAAATGAGCACGTGAAAAACATGTGGTCATATCTTGAGCAACACAAACCTTATTTTAAAAGATGATCACGTACTTTTCACAATACAAAAATTGGGCTAATTAGATTGATGACCATGTAATTTTCAAGGCGGACATCCAAAGATTAACATATCAATTAACACTAAATTTAACACCATATATATAATCAATTGATTTGATACCAAAGTTCCAAATTTTGGACTGAATTGTCGGCAACAGCATTGGGACCGTTCAATATATATATAGAATACGATTCCTGGATTTGCTTTGCTTAATTTAGTCATCCATTTGACATTTTATACAAGGCAAAATTACAAATGGAGCATTGTAAAGCATTGTGAGACTTTTTTGACAAGAAAGTAAGGTTTTCTTTTGGCCAGTCCAAGAAAGTATGCTTACAATATTATCCAGCTTTCAATTTTGATTCTGTGCAGATCTGTTTCCGCGTCAAACAGTTTTTTTGCCACGTTACGTAGAATGAGTCGTTTCTTTGTACGTATAAATCGTATTAACATATTATAATGTAATACGTATACAGAAATAATTCGTTAAAACAGTGAAAAGCATGTAGGAAGCACGCGCACAAGGCATGCCATGCTATGAATATATGGCAGCTTATGCAGTTTCTGGACCTCCCAGTTTGAGATTAATGTCAAACAATTTGAGATTTGTGCGGTTCCCCACGTCAACCTACAGCCTAAAAGTTGGTGGTCGACTACTAATTGCATTGAGGCCTTTTCAGATAAAACCTCGTACGGTCTCATACTTTTAGAATTTTCCTTCTTGTTTTAATATCATACGATGTATGCAACTGATCGAAGAAAGGAAGAGAATGAGTCCACGAAGCACCAGTAGTACGTTATTAGGGCCGAACATGAAATTTTATCAAACGGAAATATAAACACAACGAACATGATGGGCTAAAGATCAATGGGGTCGAAGCAAAATGTTGACATTTATATGAAGTAATATACAACGCCGTTTTTCGATGTTATTCTGCAGCTAGGAGTCTGCTTATTGCACCCCCATTATACAAAATAAGAGATGAAATCATCTGGTGCGAATGCTTATTTACAGATACTGCAGATGCTTGGCAATCCGAAAGAAGAAGAATTAGGACTTTTGTTCTTCTGAAGTCACCTTGTCTAGGCATGTCTATCAAGCGTGATGGTCTATGTACTACCTCCCTGACATTAGATTGACCAGATCAGCTTCATTGTCATAAATTGAACCGACATCCCAGTCCTCGTTCGACGATGTAAGTGTCATCAACGCAACCACAATCGATCTCATGCTCGGCCTCAGTTGAGGGTTTTCCTGTGTGCAAGCTTGGGCAAGTTGTGCCATCTGCAACCGAAAAGCCAGCATTGCATTGCTTATGAGAAATAGGATTAGTCATAGATTGGGATCTAGGGTTTAGGGTTTAGGGGATGGAATTTTACCTTACAGATTGAGTCAAGAGGACAATCACCGCCGAGTCTGGGGTCGACAAGTTTACCAAGATCTTCTCTGGGATCAGACCGATTGGGAACATTTTCGAACTGCATCACATTAAGTACGTTTTCTTGTCAGTCAAGTTATGGAAACCGTTTTTATGGGGCTTTACTTACTGGAAAGCAGAGGAGGAAAAAACTACCAAATCAACCAGTCCCTTTGATTCAGCAACATATTCATTTGTCCTGACAACAGCTTCTTTAGCAGATATTAGTTCAAAAAGAACGACACCAAAGGCGTAAACATCTATCTTTGGAGAAACATCGCCGTATTGAGCATACCTAGATAATCAATCATGTCACTTAATAGGGTAAAAGTTAAGGAAAATTGAGTAGACGTGAGATTATCTCAATGCGGGAATCTCTCATATATGTCGAGATGCAAATTACTTGCGTATCGTTCAGATTATCAAGATAAACAGGGCTAATATTCACATGTGAACAAAGGTAATCTTGTCCAAAACATAGACAAAGACGGAGACATAATAAGCGCCATCGAGTAACGATGAACGAAATGGTGAAAAAAAAAAGATGGAGAATAATTGCGTACTCTGGAGGCATGTAGCCGAATGTGCCTACAAGACGTGTCTGCAATGAAGCACTTCCATATTCAGACAGTTTTGTGAGCCCGAAATCAGCAACCTGTGCGAAAATTTAATGTTACATATACATCATATAGAACAGTTTCATAGCCTGCATAACAGTAAAGGCATTTTTATAACCTTTGCACGAAAGTTTTTGTCTATTAAGATGTTCGCGGACTTGATGTCACGGTGAATGTAGACTGGAACTGTATGTTCATGGATGTATTCGAGTCCTCGAGCTGAATCCAAGGCTATTTGCATCCTTGTTGACCACGGCAATGGATCTAGACCTAAGAGAAAAAGCTGTGATATCAGAAAGAGGAAAGGAAATTAGATGCTCTACAGACAGATGCATTATCTATCTTTCTCACCTGAAGAGCCACGCAAATGTTGGCTCAAGTTACCATTCTCAATGTACTCGTAGACCAGAAATAAAGAGTCCTCGACGCAATATCCAATCAACCGCACCTGCGCAAAAACAAAATATTAATGCATGATATTGATCAAAGCACTTCAATCCAAGTTGGATTAAGGCCTCGGATAAAACAATTTCAACTTTTCGGTATCATGATACTGACATGGGGAAGGCAGAATACCAGGTTCAAGTGATGAACGTGTGTTAAAACTTTCAGTTCAGCCAGGAACTCTTTTGTTGCTTGCATATCCATCCTTTTGATCGCTGCTTTCTGCTCAATAGCAGGAGAAAAGAGTCAGCCACTCGATTTTGCGCGCTAGTGTCAGGTCAGACGACAAGCACTTAATAGTTACATCTTCAGTGATCAGTTCAAGAATTTTTCCTCGTATCTAAATTATTATATGAATATGAAGCTCATAGGAAACTTTGTGGATGGAACGTAGAAGCAAGAGCGCAAACCTCGCCTCTAAGTTCTGCGTAGTAAACAGATCCAAATCCACCTTGGCCAATCTTATTAGAAATGTTGAAGTTGCTAGTCGCCTTAGCAAGCTCTTCATATGAAAACTCCACTGATTTGTCCACGGTTATGCCTATAAGGCCAGGAGAAGAAGCACCAACTAGAGCAAACGAATCCAAAGTTTTCTCTGAAGTATGTCCAGAAACTAAAACCACAGGACAAAAAACTACCAATTACTCAAAAAGTGAGACAACCATATGAAAATCTCCAGTTGAAATACATTTTTTCGTGTCAGTACTGCTACAAATAAGAGACATTGAAATGGAAATTTACCGTGTGCACGTTGACTATACCGGTCTTCAAGAGAAGCTGCAGAAAGAGATGGTGCCTCCTCAACCACCTTCTTTCTATAATGCCAAATGTACAAAAGAAGTGCCAAAGTAAGCGCTGCAGAAGCGCCGGCGACACATATGCCAGCGATTGCTCCACCCGTGATACCTGCTCAAATGTCATCACAATGGAAGGCACTAGACATCAAAATAATGCCGATTTTGAAGTTTAAGAGAGATATCGTCGAATCGTAAAAGCTCCTACCAGCTGCACTGCAAAGAAGGACAAACATAGAATGAGATAAAATTTCCAGACAACTCCAAAAGAAAATTACCGAACATGTCAATGTGCATAGAGATTACCTTAACTTCAACGGTGGGAAACTCCCATTTTGATCTGCAAAATAAAGAGCCGAAATTTAGTGACAAAGGCAGCAAACAGTCTCTGTCGCGTGCCGGTAATAGAGAAACTAAACTTATTATTCAGCAGTTAATTTGCATGATTAAGGATTATAGACTTGTAAATAATGTTACACTATCTAGCTTAACAGAAGTAATTAATTTCGTTTTGCTTAATTCATATAATTAAGGAGCAGCATTCTAACAGTACAGGCGCTGATGTAGAACAGATGACGAAGTGGACTTGAGAGGCGCAAAACTAGCAGATAAATCCAGTCATTGCAGATTTAGAATCTGAGCTCCGATTTGGGCTTGTAATATGTCGTTTCAAAGAGAAACGCCACGAGTCAAACTCATTGATTTGTTGTGACATACTGGCGTAGGAGCATTTACTAGGATAAAAATAAATTCTAAGTTTAGAGAATATTTTTGGAACTTTGTTCCAGTATTTGGTTCTTTAAAGTTGGCATTTAAGTTCCTTTTAAATGTTACGCTGAGACATTTATCGACATGTGACAATGACATAGATGCATGTGACAATGACATAGATGCATTATAGATGCTATTGAACGGACGTCCGTTTCAAAGCCGGATTAACGAAGGAATACTAAACGCGCGTAATGTGTATATGGCCATCTGTGGACTTGGGATTACTATACTAATCCACCGCCAGAAAGCTAAATCAAGTACCCCATCTGATTGATTAGCAGTTGTCCTATTCCATTCACGTAGACTTGTCTAGTATCTACAACAAAGGGACAAAACATCCACAAATGCAACTGTGCTTTTTGTCTTTTAATTCACAGCATCATCAGATAATCTCTTCAATTATTCTCTAATTACTGATTGAGCACTGTCTGATTAGCGGCATGCCAGCAGCAAGTAATTTTCTATTCATATTTCCTTATCTCAGCATAACGTAAAAGATAAATCATCCATGTGTTTTCTACGAACGAGAGCAAAAGACTTAGCAAGGGACAAAGAATAAAACCAAATCCAATATATTTGTCTAATATATTGCTAGTCACTGCACTAGTCATGCATTTGATTAATTATTAGACAATTAGGAGCATATTAAAATAAATAATGGCTCATCTAAATTCTAATCTCCTGCAAATGAGTACTAAAAATTATATTTTGTTTATTAGAGAAATTTTGGTAGGGCTGTCTGATTAGGCAGCTCTCACATCAGATGAGACTAGCGTAAATTTAAATGGTGTTGAGATAAATGAATCACATAATTTTATATGAGGCACTCTAAATAACGTGGTGCGGCTCTCCTATCTAAGTTTTTGTTCTAGATGATATTACTCGTGTGAACTATTTAATTTTTCTGAGGAGTATAGTAATGAATATAAAATAATTGTAGTGCATGCTAACCTCTTGCCGGCACAAAGACTAAGCCATTCCCAGAACTAAAGCCGGACCCTTGGTTGTACATCTTCAGCAACGGTGCCGGGACACTGGTCTCGGACGCCAGGGACGACAAGTCCTCGCCGGGATGGAGAGGGTACGTCTCAAAAAAACCATAATCCTTGGACACATGTTTATTGCCACAAGAGCAGTTCACTGTTACATTGATTGGAACTTTATCCGGAATCTGAGTTACCGGATAAAAATTCATCCTTTGCAGCCATTCCACTGTGGTGAGATTAGCAAAAGCAGACTCAGCAATTTTCTTGTAGGTATCACCATGCTGCGTTGTGTACTCGAAGGTGTGCCCTAGAAAGTCACCATTTAAGCAGTCACACGAAAAGGGCACGCTGAGTCGCGTACCGACGACGAGGTCTTTGTCGGGCGCGACTCCATGGTTGTACTTGAGAATTTCTTGAGTTTGTTGGCCAAATATGTGCCTAATGTAAGTGAGGTTTGAACCTTCCCACACACAGTATGAGGCCAAGGCGTTGCAGCCAGTTTTGCATTTGGCTTTGGCTTTGAAGGATAGGAGGAGAAAAAAATGGAGGGCTAAGAATTTGACTTGTATATTTCCGTCCGCCGCGAAGATTCTCATTCCGTGCAGATACACTGAGACAGATTGAAGGGGTAATGAAAATTTTAATGAGCTTACAGATCATATTATAGTCTAAAGACTTGGTTGATGATTGTGAGTTAGCTAGATTAATTTTGGAGTTATTAAAATAGAGGGGTGACAGCATCGTATTTTATCTTTGTCGTCATCGTTTGCTTATGATTCGTTTAATCACGAACCACTCTGGCATTTTGGTTCCTAAGGGGGAATTCTTTTGGCTTCAAGTAGAGGACAAGAGCAAGAGAGACACTCATTTTCCTTGCTAAATTGTTTAAAATTGGGTAGGCGGGCGGCGGACCAATGGGTTGAAGTTGGAGAAAAAATTAGGGCCGTAGTCTCCGACCAAATGCATACAATTCCTTGTATTTTGATATCATTTGACTCCATGCAGTTTTTTCGATGTGAACATTGCTCTAGTCAAACAATAGAACAAGATCTACAAGTCTACTCCACCTCCATAGCGTAAAGTAGGCCGGCCAATCAAAGCCAACACCATCGAGAACTTTGCCACATATAGAGAGATCGACAACTACCTTATTGAATATCTTCTCTTGAAATTTCGAGTTTAGTAAATTAGATGAGGTTTCTGAAGTGGTTCTTTCTCCTCAAAAATCTCTCCATCATGCAATCACAACACTTGTGCATAAATATATCGTCAAAGTACACAAAGTAAAATTTCTACTCAAATGTCACACTTTCAAATGAACATGCCAAATACTTTCCTCAAGGAAAGCAAGGACGGGAGATTAACCGTTGCTAAATGAAAGAGTAACTTTCATGGCCTAGTCATATTGTAAGTGTTGCATGTCATAAGCACGATATACTATAATGTAAAGACAAATCTGTATATGATATTGTATTATTAGTACGAGATATACAATCTGCGATAAAAATTCTAGATATAGTATAATGTAGAGACAAATCTATATATGATATTGTATTATTAGTACGAGATATACAACCTGCAATAAAAGTTCTCACTAAATAAGATAGGGAAAAAAATGAAATGGTGGGCTCCACAAATGGATATCAAAACTCCTACCTGCTTGCCATGTACGCTTTAGATATTTTGGACAGTAGAGCTGGACTTGTGGATCACTCAGAAATCCCAGTTCAGTTTGTTCTGCTGTCAGTTATCCATGGAATCCTCTGCGGCAATTCTCCCACTCTCTCAGCTCCCTTCTTTATTCCCACAAAAACCCAACAGAAGCAAATTACCTTACAATCGTTCTTGGCTATCCAATTCTAAACCAAGAGCATCTCGTCCCTCTCGCATGCACTGCCACAAGATGTATGTCCCTGGTGGCTACTTCAGTAAATTTTTGTTTGCCTGCCTACTCTTATATATTTGTTGACAAGAAGTTACTTAACTACAACGGGGATGTCAGGCATCCGTGTCGGTATCCAAGTCAATCACGCTTCAACTCACGTGACAGTGCGTTATTCACTTGTATAATGTCATGCGTTTTAACTTGCCGACATGCCATATGCAGGATTTGGAGAAACCTCGCCCGAAGCAAAGGCGGCCAACAACCTCCACAGTTTCTTCACTTGTGTTGCTGTTAGGATTGTCTGCGCTCAGCTTGAGGTTCCTTCCTCCTCCATCCCTTTGTTCTTAATTTCATAGTCAAATTCATTAGTATTTTCGGATGTTAACAGTAAACTTCTCAGAGCAGAGTTGCAACACGGAGGCATACGAAGAGCTGATGGAATTTCTGAGCAGGAACTCGTTGAATGATGGAGACCAATTCTGTGCCAACCTGATGAGAGAATCTTCCAGGCATAAAGGTCTAGGTAAGTCCATATCCAACAACTTCTAGGCTCCTACCACACACTCTATGCAGAATGTCTGTTCTTTATTAAATATAAACACATATCGATATTGTCGAAATTGTTATCAATAACATGTTGAGAAATTTTGTTAGCGACGATATTAAAAACGGACGGCTGTTCCTAATTTGACTTTTGACAATGTGACTTTCTTTGTGATTTATGTGACGTCCACATGGCAGCTTTGCGCATCCTAGAGGTCAGCCCATGACGAAATAAGTCAATTTGGATGCTTATTTTATTTGATTTTTAATCCACCAACTTGTTAACGTTCACAAGTTTGAACATTGAAGGCCATTTGTTGTCCAGGTTCGATCTGCGTACTGTAAAAATGATTTCGAGTGGGACAACTTGCAGCGATTAGCTTTCAAGGTAAGGAATTCTTACCTTACATTTTATGTTATCCCCAATGCCACGAGTAAAAGCAGCTAGTTATTTTATCTGCTTTTACCTGTGGGGAATGGGGATAAAGAGAGAAGTTACCCTTCTTTTTGTTTTTGTAGATGGTGGATGAGTCCAATACGAGGCTCATGAGAGAATATGTCCGAGAAATAAGTCATGTGGAAGGTGATCAGGGAAGTGAGAAGTGATCTGATCGAATCAGTACATAAAGATGAAGCAGGTTTCCGAAGTTGGACTCTATATTGTACATGTTTCAACAGTTACGGCAACATCTTGTCTAATTTGTTTTGTTACTGATGTACGGTAGAAAATGTATGAGTTTTATTATTGAGAACTTCAATGAAAAGCTCCCGGTACTGTTTATTTTAATGAAAAACCACATTTTTACACTAAAAAGTCAATCATGATATTATTCACTTTACCCTTTATTTAAAACTTAAAGTTTTCAAGTTCTTTTCATTAGTTTTCCTTTGTTAATATTTAGCAAGTGAATAGTTGCTCTCTAAATTAAAGAGTGAGTGTCCGTCTTGCTATAGTAAAGACTCTTTTACATGAATTTTTTTAGTTTAGCTCTTTAAAATAAAGTTTTTGTTGTTTTACAGCATCTCTTGAAGATGCTCGCCATTGACAGTCTATGGCAATTTATAAAAACAATGAAATTTTCACCATAATAACATATATATATAGATATATATAAAATATAAATTATTGGAGAAAACTAACACAAATTAGAGCACGTCCAAAATGCAAGTGGCCCTTTACTACAATGATGGAAAGATGTTGAGTCATTGCATGGTGAAGTGGGTTCAAACCCCGTTAGTGACTAATCTAACAAATCTATCGTTTGGCCAAAAAAAAAAAATCAACCCAAATATTACTATTACTGAACGGGCCAAACCAAAGGCTAATACCTTGAGCAAGTGCAAAACACATAACTAGATATATATTTTTTTCAGTTTGGTGGATAACAATTCTTTAGTTTTATTGAGAATCATAACTAAATATGTACATTTGGACATCCGTTTAGAGGGCTTCAGGCCTTACAATCTTCAGAAAACCGGAAATTAGACACAAATTTTGGCATGAAAGTGTCAACATTCGAAGAAAACGCGACTAAATCATTATGCTGTCACTCTTGTACACGACTAATTGTCTCAACGTAACGGCGAAGATCACTAGAAGTATGGATAAGCCCTGTACTGAAATACGACTGAGCATAGTCTTCAATTTGCCCCAATCTACAACCATGAATCAATAATATCATTCAATAGGTAATGTTTAATCTTTGAGATGTTCTAATGGAATTGAAATTTATGAGCAAAAAAAGTAGAAGGTTGGTTTTAGTTACCTGTAAACATAATTCACCATCATACCTCCACTTTGATGGAGGCCTTTCTCTGACCGGTCCCCCATCCAATTGATTCTTTCGACCATCTAATTTGCAGTAAGAAAACTCAGGCTTAGCATATCAGCGCGTTAAGGAGAAATTGTTTTACTTTGTCCATCAAATTATACAACGAATCTAGTGTTCTGCAAATTTGAGTTAGATGACATACAGCTCCATTCTGTAAGTGAAAATTCGCAACAGAATCCAGAGCTTTTCCTCTCTTTTTCTCTTGGAGAAGGTACCTATAATCAACGGAACTAAAATCTGTTAATAGCGTTTTCACACAGAACATAGAACACAAGACTGTAAAACTAGTTCGTGTGATGTCATTGCCAATTACACAGTATTCACTCGTAGCTGTTTCATAACAGATCTGTCATCTCCAATTTTACTAGTGATATTAATATACCTGGCACACAGTCGCATTAGAGAGGGTTTTAATACTGAAAGCAATTTATCCGAATTTGTCCACTCATGATTTGGTGAAGTCAGCAAGTTGAACATCACGTCCATGCTATTTTTCCCAGAAGTGAATTCCCTGAAAGTGAAAATTGTTATGCAGCATTCTTACTGAAATTGTTATTAAGCATGTTACTAACATAATGTGCCAATTACAAAATGACTTACGCAGAAGCATCCATAAGTGCTCTTTGCTCTTCTGGTTCAAGAATTCTCTCCAAAAACGTAGAACTGGACCTATCAGAAGCTGGTGAATGTGGCATTGCTTCACCTTCAGCAAGTTTTGATTGAGAAGACAGCTTAGATAGGAGCCACTGCATGAAACCTGGGATGGGGCTGAGAGTCGCAAAAGTCTGGAATAAACAAACAAAAGGCCATGTGTGAGATAAATCCACGAGCAAGACTTTAGCCAGAGAAAGTATGATTAATATTTTATATCCTCTACTCTAAAGTTTCTTTTGATTTCCTGTAAAGCGCACTACACTTTCATTTCTGAAAATTTATTCGAACAAGTTAAAATGTCATATATCTGAACATGACATATATTCAATGTCACATATTCAAATATTCAAAAGGGATTGAAGCACTTACAGAAATATTTGTCATTTCTCTTTTCACAAGTGTGATCACACGTTTAATTAGAAACCTTCCCAGGTTGATCCCTGATAAGCCAGGCTGTAAAAGTTTAAAAGTGTTCAGATCAGGCAATGGTCGCAAAAAAATGAAGTAATAGGTTAGTATCCCCTTTCAAAAAAAAGGAAAATAGTGAATATGATACCTAAAATTTAAGAATAATATGTAACAATATGCACACCTGGGTTGATGATATGGAGTAAAACAATGCACATGTAGCCTCACATTCGGGAGTTGGAGGGTCATCCCATAAAACTTCCTATCATGAATATATAAAATATATCAGCACAAGAAGAGGAAGAAAAAGAAGAAGAAGTCGTCGTCTAGTAAAGCTTAAAGAAAACTGACCTGTACTGTTTGAGCCACATCCTTCATGAGTGCAACTTCGATGAAAATAAGGGGCTCACCTGATTAAAGAAGATAGTAACAATATAAAAACATACACTAGTATGTAGTCCTACCCATTACAACGAATGGCTACATAATGAAAAATTTATCAACTGAATAAGTAACTGTGATATTACTCTTAGGTAGCATCACGAACGGCTACAAGAAGTAGATCAATACGTGAATAGCTACAAGAAGTAGATCAATACGTGAATAGATAAAACAACAATAATAGAGTACCAGGTATTGCTGGATGTAAATATCCGAAACAACGGCGACCGACTCCCAGCCTTCTCTTAAGATCTATAAGATTGCTGATTGGATGCACAGCCTATACAATATAATAGGAGGGCGTCAAGGCTACACACATAGCGTGCCATGTTACAACACAAGACAAATAAATACCTCATATGCCACAATCTTTTCCAGTAAAGAGGCAGGATCGTCCCATGTGATTTGGTGAAGCTCTAAGGCAGCAGGACTAAGCCATGTACTTAGTTTCTCCTTTAAGTAGGAGTCCAGTGCTCGCAAAGATGCAGTATTTTCCTCTCTGAAAATATGAAAAGATAACAATTCATAAAATCTTAAAACTCCTTGGGCGCAATTTCATTTCTTAACATTGTCATAGACTAACAGTTGTACGTAAAATTCAAATATTTTGGTTCAATTCAATTCAAAACATTGTGTGGGACAGAATTAATAAACCAAAAACAAATCATGTGGGGCATATGCATAACCTTACGCGATAATAGATAGAATATCAGCTCGAAGATTGGACAAGAACTTCAACCCGCCAGGATGTGTGTTGAGTCGCTCAAACAGAACTTCGTACTCCGGCTTGAGAGCATGTCTAAGATTGCGCTCAATACGGTAGAAAGCAGAAAGAGATGTCTCCTCTTCAGAGCCAGTGGAGGGAGCACCGTCACCTACAGACACACATTGCATCAAACTCACAAAATATAGAGTGCAAATGCAATTTTCGACAATTCTCATAAGATAATCAACACAAGACTTACTTTCAGGGAGCTCAAGTCCCAAATATTGCTTGATCAAATCGCGAACTTGCGTCCTGTTAAGATCATACTCTTTGGCAAGTAGTACAAGTAGCTTTCGACGATTTTCGTAAGAAAGGTTAAAATATCCCTACATTATCAACAACAACAACAACAACGAAAGTGAACTTCGTATCCAAAATACAATTAGCTGCCCGTTTGGCAATGCTTTTGCAGAAAACACTTATGCTCATAAGCTCTTTCAGCAAAAGCGCTTTTTCTAGAAGCATAAAAAACACCTACCTCCGAGAAATCGCACAGTACAGAGTCTAAAATTTCGGTTTTGCTCAGTGAAATCGCCGAGTGCATGGACTCGCGCACAACTTCAAAATCCCTGAAAATTTTCGGAATTTCACAATCGCATCCAAAATATAAAAATTCAAGCTTTTACAGTAACCAAAAAAAAAATCGTATAAATTCAAAAAATAATAATAAAATAATAAACCTCTCGGTGTTGGTCGAGGCATTGAGCTTTTCGCTTCCATGCTGCACCAGTCGTCCGCTCGATTGTCTTCCATCGGAATTAGGCAGCGTTTGGTTAACCAGGTTCTGTTCCAAAATTACCAGCAACATTCCATTAATTTTTCTTCGCAATCCAAACGCGGCCTACAAAATAACGGATTTCGGAAAAAATCGAAATGCTTAATCGCTTACGGCGAGAGGAGAGCGGGCGAGGTCTCTGGGATCGGAGCTTGGGGGCTGCATTCTGGTACGCAATAAAATCGCCAAGCCTTTCTTGTTCATGATTTATTCGGATTCTTTTAGGAATTTATAGTAAATTCGGCCACCACTTACCGAAGGTCGAGTTCTCTCTCGCTGTCTTCGCATTTTTCTATCGCATCCGGTGCCGCCTCATTTTCCACACCCGCCATCGGCAGGTACTTTTGTTGACGACACCTTCAAGGGTAACAGAATCTTTAAAATTACGAAATTGCCAGACTTCTCTTATGTCGGCTTGGGCTAACTCTTGCCCGTTGGATCCGGGTCGCCCAAAATTAGCGGCCTCGTTGATTGTAACACTGGGCTGGACCAAGGCTTAATTGGGCTTTAACCCTCTAAAAACTGTTTTAGCCATTTGAAAAACACTTCTAAACGAGCATGTTTTGTTAGTTGTTGTAGTTAAAGGAGAATAGCTTAACTTCGTCTTTTTTCGACATAATGGAATGACATATGTGAGAGTGGATTAGACTTTGGAGGCGTAAAATCACAACACGCACGGTCTCACGTGCTACTTTCAGTAAAAAAAAGATTGTAGAATTAAACTATTGAAATGGCCAAGGAACCAATAGTGAGCTTATTGTAATCAGTTGCCCCCATTTTCTCTTTCACATTTTTCTCTCAATGAAAATAAGATTTTAGTGACGAAATCATTATCCAAAAACAGTCATGGCAGGTATGAACATTCTCTTCATCGACGAAAATTATTTTAAGATCGGCAACAAAAACTATTTTATACTTTATCTCTTTGTACATTTATTTTCAAAAGCATGTCTACAATTGTCGGTATATATAAAGTTGTACATAACTTGGAATAATGGTGGATGATGGTGGTCATGTGGACTAGTGTCTAACGCATATCTTACTCTTTTTGTGGTATAAAACGCATCTCTTACTTGGAATTTAAGAAAATGACAAACAAAGTGGAAGCAATGACAACTGTTGCGGGACTATTCTTTGCTTACTTCGATGTCGATTTGTCATTTAAAGTTGAATACTGTTGCTAAGCTTTTGCTTATGCGGTCTAATTCGGTCCCGTTCACTCTTTGAATCACAACTGAATCCAACGTACGCGGTTCAGTTTGGGTTTACCGAACGTACGCGGTTGAGTTCGGATTTTATATGAGAAAAACTAATGAAAATGTTTGAAAACTTTGAGTTTTAACGATAAGTACAAAATAAATGGTACAGTAAATAGTATCATAATTGAATTTTTAATGTAAAACTGTAATTTTTCGTTAAAATGAACAGCACGAGAGTTTTTCGTTAAAATTCTCTTTTATATATATATGCCTAGCCGTTAGTCCGTTCATTGTGCAGGAGTGTAGTATAATACGTAGAGAATTACATGAAGTTGACATGCAATGCGCGGGCCATGCTGATTATTGAAGGGAAAGAGTGGCAAGCCTCTGTTCATATGAAGAACTAGGATTCTCTTCCCTTTATTTTCCATTCTCTTTCATCATTTCATCTTATATTCTCTTATTTTATTTTTCTTTTGTTATAAAAATATTAACATAAAATATTAACGTGATTTAACCATAATCGTTCAAATAAAATAAAATAAAAACAAGAGGGAAAAAAAAAGATAAAAAAAAAAAAGGAGAAAGTCCTACTACTCCTATGAATGGCCTTGTTTGGTTATATGGGATAGGGACAAGTTCTCACCGGCTTTTTAGGATAACTTTTTCATGTCGTACATACTGTCACTTTCACATGTCACAACAAAGACATGTTGTACATAACCTGTGTAGAATTATCACATAGAAGGAATGCTCACTTCTAATAATATTGATATTATCTTCAACTTAGTAATTATGATTTACACAATTTATCAGGTATGAAATTTTATTACAAAAAGTTTTGGTATTTGTTGGAGTGGGATTAGGATATTTAAACTCTTCTTTTTTCATTGTTACGATTAATATGGAACATTTCAACAATTTATTTTTTATTTCTTTACTAATAGCCATTGTAGCATATTTTTATTATTTCTCATTTGAAAGTACTTTTAGAATGATTAAAGGTAATTTATGAAAATATTTTTAAAATTAATTTTTAATAAAAACGAAAATAAATTTTCAAAAAGCAAATTCAAGTGCTTTTAAAATTTAAAAATATTTTCTTTAAAAAAAAATTAATCGTTTTATAAGTACTTATAAGAGACGTAATTGTTTTTTTTATTCTAAAGTGGGGAACATCTGCAGCGTGACTTAAAATGCAGAGCAGTATATTGGAATTATTAAATACGACTGTAGTGATTCTTAAGGAATAGGATCCTCTTTCCTTTTATTCCTATTTTTTTTCTCATCTCATATATTATTTTTTGTCTTATTATTTTAATAAAAAATTAATATAAAATGTTAACGTAAATAAACTGTAATCCTTTAAATAGAAAGAGATAGAAAGGAAAATAGAATAAAAAGGAAGAGAATCGTCCTGCGATTCTTATTTCTATATACAAGATTGAGTACTGTTAACGAATTGTTGAAATTAATATAAATCAAGTTAACAGAAAGTGATTGATTTATAACATAAAATATTATGAAGATTAGATCATGGGATCTCACTGTCCATCTGATTTTTTAGAATGGCAAGCTGATGATTTTGTCACAATAGTATATATTTTTGAAGTTCTTAAAGACATTTCAACCTTCCTAAGTTATCAACGTGTGATTCGTCAATGCTAAAAATTGAACTCATAACATGCCGTGTAAAATACGAGTCTATAATTCATTTTCAATCACAAAACCACCTAGTGGTTCGGTTCATCTGAATATGGAAAGATTGAGAAAGTTCTTTATTCTGTTAACCTAATTATGAAAACAAAAAGCATAAATTTCAGGCAGTCAAC
Source organism: Cydonia oblonga (assembly GCA_015708375.1). Lineage (NCBI taxonomy): Eukaryota > Viridiplantae > Streptophyta > Magnoliopsida > Rosales > Rosaceae > Cydonia > Cydonia oblonga. The sequence goes on from JADOBS010303383.1 coordinate 17,370, forward strand.
GAGGAAGTGTGCTCCCTCTGGTCTATTCCTTTCGTTTCAAATAACTATAACACCGACACATTGTGTTGTGAATTTTGTTATATTATAATTTACATATATAACAATGTCATTCGTTGTATATATAACACGTAAATTAATTATAAGAAATTTTAACAAAAATTTTTCGTTATTGTTCATTTTAACGAAAAACTACATTTTTACATTAAAAAGTCAATCATTGTACTATTTGCTTTACCCTTTATTTTGTCATTATTTTTAAAACTCAAAGTTTTCAAACTTTTTTCATTAATTTTATTGTATTTAAATGTGTCGGTCTCTCTATTTGGTGTGTAATGAACGGCTAATACGACATTGCAAAGTGCAAACAACTACTTTAATAAGCTTATGAACGAACAAATGAATAATTGTTAAACAACATGATGTGGTGTCTCTAATTATTTTATGGACACTGTTGAAGGAATCTAAAGGCGATCACGGGCAATTCATTGCCTTCCCATTCATGGAATAAAATTGGATTTTTAGCAAAAGTACTCAACATTTACATATTGAAATCAGAAATACTCGCATTTCAAATTTAACCAAACATACACACTTTGACAATCATCACAGTGTGACATAATAATTGGAGACGAATTCGAAACCCGTATTCCACACAATATATCCTGAGTTCTATTTAGGACGTCGATGAATCACACGATAATAGTCACGGGAGGCTAAAACGTCTCTGTGAGTATTCCTATTCCTTTTTTTTTCAGAAAAAAAAAAAAAGAAAAGAAAACATACTCACTTTGACATACCGTTTTACAAATTTCCCCTTCATTCATTTTAACTAGGAAGTCATATGTTTATTAATCTGGTAGAAAAATTGAATCAAGATGACATGAAACTCATCGAATGGAGAATAGCTTTTGAACGATGGGAAGCATGGCACCTTAAGGTCCAAATATTAATCGTCCCAAACCCATGTAATTTTATTGAAGTTGTGCAGGATGGCCTCTGTCACAGCCCGTCCCAAAATATATTTCCCGAGGGCGTGAAATGACGATTTTGCCCTTTCGTTTTTTTTAAGGAGTGTCTAACTCACCTAAAAGCAAACCCACACACTCTCTCATACTCTCTCCCGT
>JADOBS010303384.1:0-18498 GCA_015708375.1 Cydonia oblonga
TTTTTAACCTTTTTTTTTTTTTTTTTTGTGTTGAACAAAACACACTTAGAACATTTCTTGATTTGTGCATGTCATCCTTGCGCAAGGACCATGCTAATCTTCTTCTGTCACGTTCCAATTTTATCCAATGTCCCCAGAGGGAGAAATGATGAACCTTTGAAGTATTGAGTAGTCATTACAATTAAGCAAATTTGTAACCGTCAGAAATGTATAAACTAGAATTATATTTGTCTTTAACTTGGGATTAAGAGAAACAAATAGATCAATGGATGGATTAAGGTCAATTGACTCTTGCAGTAACAGCAACCGTCCATGAGATCTCGTTCGTGATTGGTCAGTGGAGCTCAGCCTGCCTGAAGCAGTTGACTTGATTATTTGCTATTGATGCTGTAAAGAACAAGACCGGTTCACGGTTTATGGGTCCCTTGACAAAATCATTAAAGAAGTTAAAACGTTAATTTTCATGATTTCCACTGTTTGTGGAGTATAGAAAGCTCTATAGTCTACCATTGTTTACGCTTGACTATACTTCTAGAACCTGTCTATAATCGAACCTCCGGTGGGGCCGATGGCCGGAACAGCGTCGCAACGTTAAGTTGAGACGTTGATCACAAAATCGTACATCCTGGCCGCCCTAGGGCTGCAAGTAGTCTTTTAGGCCAGAGGAGAGAGAACCAGGATGTTCTGGGAGGGCCATCTGCAGTTTCATGAGATTCGTCTGAATTATCTCCGTCGGAATCCTCCTTATCATCATTCGTAGGGTTCTCAACTGCAGGCTGATCTACGTCTTCAGTTCCAACCTCTGCAATTTCCCCTGGCTTCTTGTCAAACAGTCCCTTAAATTGTTTCCGTACCTTCTTCTCAACTTCCTGATTATGAATGGCGAGACAATGACAATTGCATAAACAATTTCCGCTCCATCTCTCAAATCATAAACAAATTGTTGCTGATCAACTCACCCGTTCTTTCTGTTTAACTTTTAGCAGAGCAGCTGTGGCATCAGGTTCAGTTGACTTGTCTAGTTTAATCATCTAAAAGCATCGAGAAGCGAATTTGAAAAAAAAATAATAACAAGAATTTAATCAATAAAAATATCACTGAATTATTTACAAGCATTACCGTGTTGAAGTCACTCTTTGCTTCCTCGAAATCTCCAAGAGTCATGTAGGCCATACCTCGGCGGTAAAGACCCTTGACATGTCCAGGGTTTGCTTCTAAAACCTAGATGTTCCATCGGGAACGCATTACAAACCAAAGTGAGAAGAATCAACTTCAGACTACATTACTAATCATCCAGACCCTTTATCTTTTAATACGGAAGTAGCAAGACATACCTTGTTGCATGTCTCGATGGATTTTCTGCATTCTCCCATCTTCAGAAAGCATGCGGCAACATTCAGATGTAACAGATTCTTCAAACATTCAAAAGAGAACCAATTATGAGTCCTCGACATATAGTTTTCAACCACACAGGTTGTGCGGCTCGACTTAGAGAAAGATGTTTACTATTACAAGATACAAGAATTAAGCAATTACAGAAATTAAATATACAGCAAGTCGCTGAAAGGATAAAAACAATAAGCACGGCATAATGTTTACCCTTGTATTGGCAAATATTTTCCCCTCTTCATCATCTTGTGGGTTAACATGATTAAATTCCCTAAGCACCTGCATAAAAACCGCCCGACAGATGAGATCATAAGCCCAATAAGGTACGAGGACACATTTTTAACAGCTTGGAGCAGAAAGTAGATTATGATTTCATAGAATGACAAATCATTAAAAAAATATATAAAGATTTTGATCAGAATGTAGTATTATCACCCATTCATAAAAGATCAAATTAAATTCGGTTATACTTGAACAAGGAACTGAGTTAATGGCAGTCAGATTCCAAGAATACAACTCCTTAAATCATAAGATAAAATGGAATTGACTTGACCATCAGATTATAGATAATTAGTTCATAACCCTAGCCCATTCCCATTTTGGGTGGAACAGATCTACTAATTCTTTGGTTCCGGTTAGTATGAGGGATCTTGAATATACACGTAATTTAAAGGTGAAGCATGCAAGCAAGGGCACATTACCTTGTCGTACTTTGCCTTGGCAAGTTCAAATTTTCCTTCTTTGAATAGCCTGTTTCCCTGAAACGAATATAGGGTCGAAGAAGTCAAGCTTTATACGACTAGAACAATTTAATTCTGAAGATAAGCATGAAAGCAGGAAACCGAGCACCAACACAGCTTTGATGCAATAAGATTCTGTGTCAATATATCAGTAGCTGTTTATGGTTTGATGCAATAACCACTTAATGTTAATAATAAATACCGTATTTCTAATCTTCTCTGCTTCATCCATTATGCTTTGGAAATTTAAACCAGTCCAATCCTGCAATGAGTTTGAGAATTAGGCATTAATCACATTGAAAGCGTAGAGCTTAAAAGTAGGGACCTACACAAGAAGAAAAAATTCAACGCATGGTTCAGACAAATGTCCAGCTAACCAGAAAAACATATGAGTATGTCTAATTATGCAAAGTTTAGTCACAGACTCACATCAGCACCTAAAGCATTTAGAGTGCCCATAATTAAGTATACCTCCATCAAGAATCACATCAGCACCTAAAGCATTTAGAGTGCCCATAATTAAGTATACCTCCATCAAGAACCAGTAGAGGTAATTCTAAAGACAAATTACAGTGCCATTTTGAAGTTCTTTAAGCCAAAAGCTAATTCTCGAAGGTAGAATTTCATCTCATATTGAAGCAACTGCTTGACAGAAAGTTAACACTAACATGAACAATTAAAATCATCAACCAGAAATGTTCAGAAACTATAACCCTAACAAATTACAAATGTTATTTCCGATAATAAAAAATAAAAAAAATAAAATTACAAACATTATCAAAACAATTTTTTTTTATTTTTAAATAAAACTTCGAAGAAAAACTTAAGATTACCTTTGGCATCTCAAAGCCAAGAAGCTCGATTTCCCATTGAATATGAGCACCTTCAGGAACATTAGCAGGCCTACGATACGGAAAGAAAAGCGGTGATACACTTGAACTGGAAAACAATAGACAGTGGCAGGAGACGTCCATTTGTGTCTAGGCGTTACATTTTTGGATACTATTTATTATCAATTATGATAGAAATTAAAAATGGTAAGCTAGAATCTCAAAATAACCTAGGAAATTTGTCATATGCATAATCAGGAGGGCATGTGACGAGAGCTATCTCTTCAGGCACCATCAAACGGACACACATTTCAAATCCCTCGGGCACCTATCATACAACATAAAAGTTTCGCTGCAATGAATTTCCGACTAATCACCATTCATATAGAAAGTATACAGACGCGCGCACATATTGCACAAACTGAAAAAGTGAAGACAAACTGAGCATTCTTCATAAAGCTTATGGACAACTCACAAGGCCTTCTCCAGAACAAAACTCCAAAGGCTGACCATCGTTATCAACTCTTGTATCGTAGAAGATTGTCTTTTCCTCATTAAGAAGCATACCCTTATAATGGACACGTAGTAGGCTGTCATGAAGAGGGCAATCCATAGGAAACTCACCTAATTGTTCAAGAAATATAATAGGAACATTACGCTTCATGCATAAATATAACTTATGCAGATAAAAGATCCGCGAAGACCAAAAAAACTACCATTTGAAAAGGAACAGAGTCAATGACTCAATTGGGAAAATCTGACATGAAAATAATGGAAAATCATGTAGCACATCTCAATTTATGTTTCTAAGAAACCTTGATTTCACTGTGAAGAATAAATTCTTGAACCACACCTTTTCCATCATGAATACGACGTTTTATCAGGCGCCCATCACCAAGCATGTCACGCACCTGATAATACAGTACCAAAAGCTAGATCAGAACTTGACTACCCCATAAAAGCATATATCCTTGCCAACTTTGCTATACAAATGATTACATAAAGAAGAAAACAAAGAGACATGAAGAGGCAACTTGATTTATGATAAAGAAGAACTATGCACACCTGAATAAAGTGGGCAAGCTCTACTTCAAAATGAACTTCCTCAACACCTTCTACCACAGGCAGGAAGGGAGATGGAGTTAAGTACTTGCTGGTCACGTATATTATTGCCTTCTCTTCCCGTGTCATTGTACCAATTCCCATCTCAAGACCTTTAGGTACCTAGTTTATATTCAAAGACATTGGGGTGAATAATATAAAGTAGTAGCACATAGAGTAATATCCAAATTGACTTTTTCCCCACTCAACCTAAAATCTTGTGTGGTCTGATTACTTATAGTCTTAATGTACTCTTTAGTGTATGAAAGAAGAAAATTAGCACCAAAAATGCGATTTAAACCCATCAGTTAAGTATAGCTAAGAGCAATGTCACATGAAACAAAACAAATGAACGACTCAACACCAACAAAGCAAGTAATGAGAAATCGGTTACCAACCTCTGACTTTCCAAAATTAAAGAAAAATGGCTCTCCTTGAGTACGTGAAACAAGCACTTTTCCATCACCTGTCTTTGCAGAAATCCTGAAAACAACCATATACCTCCCTCAGAAAGTTTCCACACATTCATATTTACAGTTCATTACAGCAACAGAATACTTATTGGGAAGGGAAAAAAACAGGTGTTTACCAGGCTTTTACTTCATAAGGTTCCCTTGGCGATTCCCAACCCTGACCTTCAGTTATTACCTATATATAGCGATTCACATCAATCACAATCGAACAAATATTCTGAAAGCGTTTGTGAGTTTATCAGCATGCTTCTAAGTTAGAACAAAAGTGCAACAATTAATTTCCCGTACCTTCTTTACAACTCCCAAGTCATCACTAACGACCTGAAAATTAACCAAAATGAAATAAATAAGATCAGAACCAATGAGTAGCCTAGTGCATTGATCACCGTCCAATGAATTGTACTGCAAGCAATTTCAACCATGAGATTTCTGTTTTGAAATTCTTGCCTTGGCTTTAAAGAAATTTATCATCTCAATTTCAAAATGAAGTTCGTCGTCTTTTGGAAAGCCGCTGGGTGCTGAAACTGGGCAATCATCCTCACCGTAGTGCACTTGGGGTTTCATTTTGAACTGAAATAATAAATAATACAATTTTGTAAACATGCGCCAAAGATGCACACATTCATAGGCAAAGACAAAGCTCACTGAACCAAGACGATATTACCATTGCAACTTCACCCTTCAGCATTGTTGGAAGTCCTTCTAGCAAACCCACTATGATCTTGCTCTTTCCCAAAACATGTCGTATAGGAGTACCCTTGCCTGTAAATAAGTATTTATTCAATTCAATGAACATAACAGAGCATTTTAACATGGAAATTCATTTGCTCAAGTCGAAATAAAATTAAGTTTCCAAAAATAAAATGCATTACTTTCGTTCGACAACTTTAGGTAAATCATAGAATATAAGACAACACAAAAGCTATTTTAGGGGGAACACATATAAGAAGTGTCATTTACAAGTCCACTAATCTCTATACACACTAAAATCTAATTAGTAGCATGACACCCGACTTGCCTCCATATTCCGATCGGGACGATTCGACAACAACTCCATCCAATGTTCTAACAGTGGAATGATATACAACCTGCAAAATGCACAACGCAATTTAGCTTTCGCAATTTCCTTCCGTAACGTTATCCACCAAAATTCTTAATGTGACACTGTTCAATTGCAGTAATAGCTCATCAAAATGCAACACAAGCTCTAACCTGATAACCATCCGAAGGGGTCGAATCGCCTCCACCGGGCCTCATCACCGCTTTCATCAAAGCTCCGGCCGCTATCTTCTTCCTCCTATTAATAAAAACCAATAAAATTCAATGAACTTCAATATAGCATTTCACTGATTGATTCCAATAAAAAAACCTACCGCTTCTCATCTTCAGAAGGCTCCTTCGCCTTCTGCGGCGGCGCAACTACCTGCTCGGCAACTTCTTCAACAGCCATCGCCGATCGACGTCAAAACCCGAGCCCTACATGAACAAACAAGCTTCCGCTCAGCTCAACCAGCAAGAGCGGAGATTCCGTACAGTCAATTTATCTTCATAATTTCACTCAGCTTACCTGAAATTCGGACGATCGAGGACGATTCCAGACCGAGTTGACTCACGAGTCGTTGATTTTCGAAGCCTCCAGTTCAGCAGCCTCTGTTGATATTTTTAATGCTTTCCCAGTCCCACTTCTTAACAAACAGTTACAAATTGAACCACTCGAATTGAAGACGACGAAGAGCAAATTTTTACCCTTGGTATTTGGTACATGGATTTACCATTTACCATTTACTGAGGGGTCGCTGGGTCCTAGAGATGATACGGTGGTGACTCGTGCTCAGGATTGACGCGAGGTATTTGGTGCCACATGAGCAGCCTAGTTCGAGCTTGCACCGGGTTTCGGTTTGTGTTTGGCTCGTCGAAGCTCGACTAGTAAACTATTGTTATACGTTTATTGTATAGTGGTGTACACTAAAAATTATATCATTCGATTAATACAATCCACAAAACATTATATTGTGATATATAACTTTTTTTTCTTACTGAACACAATATCATGATTAACGATTACTAAAGAACAATATATCATGATTTATGATTAGTTTCGACCACTATATTAAAAAATAAAAAGACTTTATACGGTGTTCAACTTTTAAACCAAAACCTTGTCATGATATTGCAAAAGCTTTTTACACAGTCGAACCAACTTACTATAAGAAAAAGTTTGAAACAACTTGAGCTTGGTATTGGACTCGAATTTTTTAAAATCACACGAGCTCGGCTTGTGTAAGAAGTTAAGAGCCAAGACAAATTTAGCTCGAGTTCAGAATAAATTAAACAAGCTAAACTTGAGCATAGTGGTTTCGGTTTGGCTCGGCTCGTTCACAGCCCTACGGACAAGTGGCACCAATGATATATATTTACATGTGATAAATTGTCGTTCACCTAATTAGGGCAACCCATGGTCTACTGAAAATTGAAAAATAGAAAAGGAATCATCCACCGAAAAATAAATTGCTGTTTACCTAATTAAGGAACCTAATAATTCATTTTTAATTTAAGATATGATTCAGTTTTTTCGTTAAGATACTTGATGGGGGTGCCATTATTTGCCTGAGTCTATCCATATCTTCCAAGGCTTGCTGCCTAGGTCTGTCGACAGCTTCCAAGGCATGTCCCAATGCCAGTCGAATTATGTCCAAGAAGTCGATCAATTTCAAGTTCTGTACCAGATCGTCATAGGGTCCTCCGGCGACCCTCCCCCCATATTTTCAACTTTTACAGTGTCTCATGACGCATAGGACCACCAAATTCACCCATGTATGTACACACACAGTCATAGACTTTAGTAACATCACATCTCAAATCAGTTCCAGTAAGTTGAATTAAGCAGTGGATATTTTTGCGAACAATGAAATGTCTCCTAGTGGAATGAGTTATCCTACCTTTTGATTATGGTATGGTATTGTCAGATTCGAACATAAGGCTACTTAATTTGTCTGTCATTAGGTGTTTATATGAAATTATTATAGCAGGTTGGTCTAGTAATTAGGGGGCGGCCGGTTGCCTATAACAGCATGGAAGGCAACTCCATCCAGTAAAGCTAGTCATCAGTCATGTTGTGACACATGTTGCGATAGTAAGGTCGTTCAGGCTTGCTTGAGAAGGTAAAGTTGGGAAGGCCTTGTTCAAGTTCTATTCTCTATTGGAGCTTCGGATAACCAATTATGAACTGGTTCAATGGGTGATGGCGAAAGAGTCACTTGTAACCGATAACACTGAGTTGCTTACTTGAATTAATCTTACTACCTCAGCCAGTTCTTGCTGAGGTAGTAGACTTTCTTCTTGCCTAACTCATCATGATGCCTGAGGACAAAGCCCACTAATGACTCTAGGACATTTAGGTACATGAGAATGGGCCTTCCAGGAGTTGGGGGGACCAATACTGGTGGATTCAACAAGTCTTCTTTGATCTTGTCTTAGGCTTGCTAACATTGACCTGCAATCCTAGAAGACTCGATGACTTAACAGCCCAGTGAATAACAAGATTCAAAGAGATAACTCGGGGAATTCCTCTCGAGTGCTAAGACGATTGAAATACTTCGTCAGGGTCGCTTGCGTATCTACGAGCACATCTTCCCATTCAGGATTCAGGAGTAGACGCCAGAGCAACAAGCAAAAGAAAGGGTTTATTGTTCAGCTTGCTGGTTATCGGGCGTAAAGTAGAAGCGAATGCAAACGCCTTTCTAGGTAATTAAAAACGCAAAGGTTAGCAAGAGTAAGAATCCATTTTCGCCTTTTAAAGATTTTTTTTTTTTTTTTTTTTTAATCCAAGCACGCTTTGTTGTGCTTAAATGTCATCGTAACTATTTGACGGTATAATTTCTTCTCAGATTCCGACAGTAGGTTTACCTTAAAACTTTGGAATCAAGATAAGGAAGAACTCAGGGAAGTTCATTACTGAGAAAAGTGGTGATCTCGTCTTGATTGATGGGAGAGATGAAGCTTTCAAACCGTCTTTTCCAACCAAATAGCGAGCAATCACTCAACAATAATCACTTAGCAATGAACACTAACTGAAAGCGGCCGGGAATGAGAACCTATCCCTTGCAACACACATTCTCATCTTGTTATTTTTTTATCCCTTTATGCTAGTGGTATTTTATTCTAAAATAGTTTAACTTGCGCTGGAGAGAAAATCGAATTTAGGTACATAGAGAGATCACACCCTTTTTTATTAGTATTGGAAGATCACGTCCTGTCAAGCTAATGCGCATGCTTCCAACTCCAAGTACATACACCACGGATCATAGTCATGCTCCAGGGATGTCAAGTATGGGGTGATGGAGTGGTTTAGTAGATAGGAATCTGTCAATCGTTCATTGGTCTTACCAGCTCCAAATTCTTCTTTCCTTTTATTAATATCTTCTTTTCTTTTTTGCTTAAAGAACCACGACTGACCACCTCCTCTTTCCACCGCCCCGATAAGCACCCATAGCAATCACCAACCTCCGCTTTCCCGTTTTCTGATCTTGCTTCCATACCCCCTTTCATCTGCCAACCCATCTGGTGATCATCCCTCTAACTTTGGCGATTGCAGAGGCATGGAGGTGGCATGTTGAACTCCAGTCTACTAAGTGCAACAAAACAAAAGTTAATTAACCAGAAACATCTATCGAGTTTTGACATGTTCGAAGCATCTTTGTTATAAGATCCTATATTTGAAGCATCTTTGTTAAATCACATGTACTGCTAACCAGCTAAATCGAGTTGATGTAATTTTGATACAACTATATATTTAACTGGATAGTGGGTGAATAAATCGAACTCATTATCTACAAGATTCAAATTTAAAATTTCTTACTTAAAAATACAGAGTAATATCATTAGATTATGGTACTAAGCAGCCGAGTTGATGTAATTTAAGAGGAGGGACTTCTATGTCATCTCAAACAATAATGTGAAGTCCAAAATTCCGACTTAATACTTGGCTTGCCTTGTAATTTGGTTTGGTTCAGAATTTTACGATAAGTATGCCTTTGTCTTAATTTAGGTAATTAATGTGAGTGCATCAAAATATAAGGGAAATGCAAATATCAGAAAACAATAGAGACGGATAAAAACGAATAAGCTATCGTAGATAGGAATGGACATCAATCCGACCAAATCAAACAAAATAGCTAATATAATTTTATTTTTTTTAAAACTTCGATGGTACAAGGAGAATTTTATTGATATCGAAAAAAAAAGATACACCTACATGAAGACATAAACTTAACTCCTCATAATACAAGAAAAAAAGATTAAAGATGTATGGAAAAGAATGGGGACATAAACCTTACCATTATAGAAACAAAAACAACAAAGATGCAAGGTAAAGGGGGGACATGAAATCTAACCCCTCTAAAGGCGAACCTAAAGGTTTTAAACCTGCAAAATAAAACAAGCAACATCACAAGGTTAAGAAAAAATACAAAAAAAATGAGACAAACCTGTATGCCGAGATGAACATTAATTTGAGAAGCGGAAGCCGAGAAAACCAACATAGTCTGAAAACAAAACAACCCGAACTGCCAACGGAAAAAAATCATGTCATACCAAAGTTGAAAAAAACAAACCCATATCAGCAAAATTGTCCACAAACCTGCTTTAATATGAACTGCAGTGGTTGCAAATGTGGTTTCCATCAAAGAAAAAGTCAAAAGGTTTAAAACCAAACCAAACGAAAATAATTGATTTCGTTAAATTTTTGTGCCTTTGTAATCCAACCTAAACCTAAATGTACCAACTACTTACATATTAACATTTATATGATTTTGTTTTACGCGTGTACTTTCTATTAGCTATTAATTAAGGATGTTGAATTTGAAGGTTGATGAAATATTGAAGTTATTATTCTTTGAGTTGTAACTCCAGTAGTTACTGGCATGTAAGATTTTGGGACGGTTTGATGTATTAGGAAATAAAAATGTGGCAAATTATGATATTTTTGTTATTTTAAATAGGTAGAAATTCAAAAAAAAAAAATTACAATTAATATTTATTTGGTTTTGTTTTCTTAAGATTTTTTGTCAAAAATGGATCGAAATCAAAGCGTTATTCTTTTTTCTTTTTGGGAATAGATTAATCCTTACAAGCAGAATAGACTAGTCATAATGATGTGGTTCAAATTTATTTTTGTCGAGAATTAAACCTAAGATCCTTCTTCTTCTTTTTTTAACAAACATATTACTTACACTAAGGGGAGGGGTGACTTAGCCTCATAATATGTTATCAATAATGTGGTTCAAATTCATCTTTAGCGAGAATCGAACATAAGACATATCACGTATAAGTGAAGAAGAATGTCACTCGACCGTAGCACTAAATGACAACCTAAAATCTCTCACTTACAAATGAAAAAAAATACTATTAAATCATAATACTAAGTGGTCATCAAAGTGTTATACTTAAGTGGTTTAGTAAATTTTTTATTTGTAAAACCGGTTAAATCCAGCTCGTGTCCTCCCCTACTAGTCCATAAGACAGTAGGATGTGGAAAAGAACAGAAAAGAAAAGAGTGCACGTAAGACTTGAGTCAAACTCACATGCAGCAAGATGGAAGAGAGATATCAACGCACACATGTACAGAGTAGGTGGTAGCTAATACCACAAGCCCAACTTCCCAAGTACCCACCCACCTCCCATCACCACCACTTACGACACATCGACCGACGTGGGCCCATACCAAACAACCACCCCTGCTCCCCTAAGCGCCAATCACGCGCGTCAAACCCCCATGACCAGTGGTAGTGCGCGCCATGCGATTTCATTTCAAAACAACTTTGCATGGCCCTCCTCGCTGCGGGGTGCTTGACACCACTCCACCGCGACCACTTCACCACCACATGCGGCAAACAGTGGCCTTACTGGTGATTTTATGCCGGTCCCACACTTTCAATTTTTAAGCACAATGTCAGATTGAATAAGTTTAACATAATTTATCGTCAAATTAAATAGGAATGTGTAAGAAGCCAAAAGGTATAAAAATCATTTTCCTACATTAAACGAATTCTACAATGTAGTGATCCAATTTAATAATGCAAAATCATGTGGTGTCATAAGGTTTTGATCTAATAGTACAATATCATGAAAGGATTTCATGACAATGATACTATGATATGATACTTTTGACATTAGATTGTAAGATGATAAAAAATTCATAAAAATTTCGACTTTTAGGAGAGTACTAACATTTCTCTAATATATAAAGGAAAAATTTACACATAGAACAAAAACTCGTTTCATAAACTCTTCTCCTACTTCCCACATTGCCATATATATTCAGAACAATCAGCCCATGTGTAAATAAAAGTGGGAATTGGAACCTCTCTGAGGCAAACATTCAAGATCATCCTGACTCACTAACACAGGTTATTAGATTTTGATCTAACAATTACAAATAGGAAAACTTCTTTAAATTTATACTAATTTTAATCGTTTGATTAAAATTCAACTACCTATAATATTCTCGAAGGTTTGCCTCGTAGAGGATCCAATTCCATAAAAGTGAGATGCATCAAAACTCAAAAGCAAAACAAAAATGGGCCACGAGGGAGTCTGCCACGTGAAAAGCAGTCCACGCATTGGTCCCACTAATTAACATCTGGCGAGGGGCATCGGTGGTGCTGCTTCCCTCTTAAGCAAACCCTGTGTCTGTCACTCTCATAAAATCTCATTCGTCACCTTTTTCTCTCCAAAACCAAACCAATTTCGTTTCCGTTGGATTGTCTAGTCAAATTGTCAACAGTTTTTCTATTTAAACTCCACACCCCGTCTAAATCTACCCCCAACAAGTTCTTTTTTCACACTTTAAATTCCAATTTTAGCCTCTTACTTAACAGTTAAACACCCATAAAAACTAATAAAATAAAGAATGAACTGCTAATTTAGTCATTGAATTATTAGTTGAGTTAAAATTACGTTTATAAACTATTTTATTAGAAAAATCAATCATGAATTATAAAAATCAGTCAATTACATATCTAATATTATATTTGAACTACTATATTCAATTTTTCGTCAATTTAGATCACATTACTTGCATGTGATACACATTGGAGGGTAACTTGGTAATTTTACATAAAAAAAATAGTGTATGAAGTTAACTTTGAATGATGAATTAAACGTTAGATTCGAACCCATATGAAATGTTAAGGGCTTATAAGCGAGAAAATAACAGTATTACACTCTAAATGTATCAAGTGACTTAAGTTGACAAAAAATTGGATAAAATAGCTTTGAACATAATAGTAGAGATGAAATTAGTAATTTTTAACGAATTTAGGGACTTCTTTTACCAAAAATTAATTCAATAACCTAATTTTTACTAATATGATAATTCAATGACTAAATCAGCACTTCATCATGAAATAAAATAAAAACTCTGAAGAAACCACCGTACAACCACCATCGACCAACGTTCTTGGGTCCTCCTCGCACCACTGTGTTCTCTGTTTGCGCATTATACATGTGCAGAGAAGAAGCGTCTCGATCGTCAAATCGAACGAGTAAATCTCGTAATCCACCACCACCTCCTCACTCTCCTCACCTCTTCCTCATAAGCCATATCCCCGTCACAGCCACCGCCTTTCTTTCTGTATTGCTTGATAGATGTACTAGAGGAAAAACCTATAGCAAACCAAAGCTTATGAGCCATTATCGTTGGTTTGCTATAAGTTTTTCCTTTGGGAGTGATATCCACATTCGTTTTTACTTTTCATACATTTTTTTAATTTTTGACCGTTGAATCGGATAAATTAAAGAATATCAAATGATACAAATTAACAAAGGATGTGTGAGAAGTAAAAATAGATATGTGGATAACACACCCCATTCCCTGTCCATTTTTTTTAGTTTAGTTTGTCTAGGGCGGGCCAAATAGGGCTAAAATTGGAATTTTAAGTGTAAAAGATTCCAATTTTTGTTTTTTTTGGGTTGAACTTAGACTGAATGTGGGGTTTAAATAAAGAAATAATACTAGGAATACCAACTATTTAAATAAAATTTCGTGAGAATGTGGTTAGAAATTCATAATAGACTCCGGCCATAATGACCCAACTGATTAGAAATCATATGATGCAATTGTTAATGATTGAATTATTATTTAACTGTTGAATAACATTTGTATTTTTTATTAGCGACACATTACATGATTTATAAATGTAATAAAAATTTGGTCTACCGACATTACTCATAAAAAAACTCAACAGTTTGATAATTTCTAAGATACTAGTTTTTATTAAACTAGCAAGCGAACAACGTAAAAAAACTATTTCAACTATTTACAGCATCTATTGGAGATGAATTTTCAAATTTAACTCCTTACAACCAACTTTTGTTATCTTACGGCATCTCTTAATTAATTAATTAACTAAAACTTGCTTTAATTAACGACTAAAACGAACATAATTAATGGTTAATATGTGACCATGAAACTAAAATATCCATCTAGCCGGACTTCGGAAAAAAGCAAAAGTCGTAATAAGCAGCTTCTTCTAGAGCTTTTTGAGCTGCCACATAATTAGTATATGCTTTTTAGCTTCAATCTAATACAAGTTGAATAGAACCAATTTGGCCAATATAGATGCAACTTGGAACCAAAACCCAAATCCCTCCGCCCCAAAAATCTGAAGCATGACTCCAGCCAAAGTAACATCTCGTGTCAATAATATAACGTTATATAAAGAAAATTCACTTTTACAGTCATACCATTACATCTCATGCCAAAAACACCAACTACTATGGTTTCAAAAAAGAAAAAAAAAACACCTATATCACAGGTACAAAACGTCATAATATTTGTAAGAACATGCTATCCACACATTCCTTATTAATTTCTGTCCATTGATCTTCGATTCATCCAACCCAACAGCCGAAAACAAAAAAAATATGAGAGAAATAAAAAAAAATGTGGATATCATCCCTCTATCTGTATACATGCCGTGTACGTGACAAATAACTCAAAATAATTGAAGAATAACAATGGAAACTGCATATAAATACATCCATTTTATTATTATAAATACCAACTGCACTTGCATGGCCATGGTGGGTGGACTGGATTAAAATTGGAATCCAAAACTAGGTCTTAACCCTTTACAATTCAAACTTCACTGATATTTTTTTTCGCAGATCCCAAACACAACATTATCCCGAGGACTAAAACAAAAGAGGGATAACAGTCCACTCCACCACTGCCTTGTTCCTTGACAAAAGCTGCTTCTGCTTTTCTGCTAAACCCTAAAACAGCTTGTACCATATCCACTTTTCAATCGAAGTAGACATTTTATTTTTTCACCCTAACCCTAATCCAAAAAACATTGTCTTCTTCTTCTTCGTCTTGTCCAACCGGTTTTGCTGTCCTGTCCTTCTCAAAACTACTATTATCTTCTGTACTAAAACCTCCTACCATTGTAAAATAAAACCCCTTAAAAACCCCTATAGCAAACTTGCATTTCCTTTCCTCCCTAAATTTCCCAAAATCCAAACAAAGCCCCTAATAAGTCCACTCCTGGGGGAGCCTAATCTCGTTGCCTACCGCCGGCTGCGGCCGAATGTTGCGCTTCTGCGGCGAAATGGCGGTTCTGGTGGCGGCGTTACTCCGAAGCTGAAGAGCGACCTCTGCAAATTCAACGAAACAAATGAGTACACAAAACACAAATTGTAAATTTAAGATTAGCATCAGTAAAACTTATAAAATAAAATATAAAAAAATTAAAACAAGAGAAAAGGTGTTCATTTTTACCGTAATCAGAGTTCAGTTTGCCATTAAAACGACGCTGAAGCTGGGGATATTGCATGTCATCAATGTTCAGGTTCAGAGCCTGCACGACTCGAGCTGGGAGTAGAACTGTGGAGCAAACTGTACCAAAAAACCACAAATTTCAATCAGCCCACCAAATCGAATGAGAAAGTGAAGACCAAATTAATGCCCTTGAACAATGGCCAGATCTGCATAAACCAGAGACAACCAAATATAATAACCTTAAAATCTCAACCACCCAGCCCCCAAAATACCCAGAAAGTCATCCAAAAATCTTAATGATGTGACCCACAAGCTAAAAAAAATTGAGTTCTGGGTTTTACTGAGTCGGATCTTTTTAACTGGGTTTTACTTAAACGGTGAAATAAAATTGTCTGGAAGTGAAAAATGAAGTGGGGGCAGAGAGGTGGTGGACCTGGCTTCTTGCGGGTTTCGGATTCGATGCCAACTTGGCGGGGTAAGAAGACGCCGGTGCCGGAACGCTCAATTTTGGCAGATGGGTATTGGTTTCCGAGATAAACCGCTCTCAATCCGGACCCCTTTTTGTTGTACTCTTGCTGCTGCTTAGCTTGTTGCAGAGGCGGCCATGCAGATGGCGACAAACCCACAGGCCGAGCGTTGAGAATGTTGGGAGTGTTGTTTCTCGCTCTGGTTTGGAGGCTTGGGTGGGCCTGCGGCTGAGTCTGCGGCGGAGGATATCGAGTTTGTGCTCCCCAGACCGCCGCGTTCTGCTCCTTCATCATCTGCTGCTGCCTCAACAGCTTAAACTGTGGGAAAAACGGCGCAGAAATCATTTGAGTGTGAGGTGTTCGATAAAAGCCCCCAGAGAGATTTGAATAAATGTTTTGAGTTTCTTTTTTTTAGTACCTGAGTGGCTCGCAAGTGCTTGTGAGAAAGCGACTGCTGGTGGAAGCAATAAGCAGCATCTGGGTTGTTGGTGGGGACAGAGACGGGGGAAGGCTTTCGTGGAGGATCCAGGAGGCCTCTGCTTTGGCTCATGCTCATCTTGGCAACTTCCCCTGCAGCTGCATGCAGCAGATCCCAGGTGGCCGGCGGCGACTGGGCGTTTGGGCTTCCGCGGCTCGAGCCCTGTCCGCAACCGCAACCACTGCTGACTGCGTAGAGAGTCGATTGGGGAGAACCAGAAGCGACCCAACCCTGCGAATCAGGCAAAAAATCAGAAATCCCCAAATAAAATCAGAATCACCATTAAAACGGCGTCGTCTAGAAACAAAACAAAACAAAACAGAACCACCATTACTACTCTTTCTAATACCTTTGGCTTTTCGGAGGCGACAGCAGAGTTGGAGTGCTTGAAGTTGAGCTCGTCGTCGAGGGTAGAGTAAGCCATTTGGCGGGTCAGCCCGGTGAGGTAGTCTTCCTCATCGCTCTCAGTCTCGCTCGACTCGACCGGCGAACTGAAATCCAACGAAACCCCAAAAGCGCCGCCGTAAGGAAACTCAAACGGCAACAGAGCCTTCGGAGCATCAGCGTCGAACCGTAATCCGAACCCCCCACTTTTCTTGGCGTCGGAGTTGAGCTCCATGGCGGGTGGGTCTTCGTCGTTGAGAATCTGGGTGGGGAGCCAAAACGCAAGGTCGTCTAACGTATCAGCCATCTGGGTAGCCCTTGAAATAGCTGAGAAGAGCAGAGAGAGAGAGAGAGAGAGAGAGAGTGAAGTGGAGAAAAGAATAGAGAGAGAAAGTGGGATTGATGGGTTTGAGATATGGGGGTTTTGCTGCTTGGTGAAGGTATAATAATGGCGAAGCCAGCTGGGTTTGATGGCCCTACAGAGTGATTTACAGGGACCCAGCAGATATGGAGAAGCGGAGGTTAGTGAGAACGAGAGAACAGAGGAGGAAGATATCTCTGGGACGATGAGAGGCTTTATTGAAAGTTGAGAGGAAGCCCCCGAGGCCCTTTTAAACAGTGACTCGGTTTATTAAATTATTAATTTAATTTATCGAGCAGAGAGAAAGTGAGGAGAGAGATGGAGAGAGATGGAGGAGAGAGAAGAGAGCAGGAAGGAGGAGGAGGAGGACCGAAAAGCAATACGACGAATACGAATGGCAAACCAAAAACGCAGAAGCAGTGAGGAAAAGAAACGCATTTGCCAGCAGGGTGCTCACGCGGAAAAGTGGAAGTGGGTAACACGCGGGAACTCCCTAGAGGGGATCGTGGGTCCGGCTAGAAGAAGTTGATTCCATTTCTGTCCCACTGTTTTCTTCCAGGAGCATTTTTCTCACTTTAATTATGGCTGTAAAAATTAATTACAATTAGGTAAAAAGATACCTGACAAATGATTAGATGTATAATAGAATGCAACATAATTTATGGTGGTAAATCTTTAATTTATTCAATCCGTCAGATAAAAATTAAAAGAAATGTATATAAGATAAAAAAGAATGTATGAGTGTTACTAAAAAAGAGTATGTAAATAATACCATCATTTTTAATGAAAATAGTTTTTGGTCGATTCATGTGTTACAACGTAAGTTGACGTCATCGATGATAATTTTTTCGAGCGATAATTTTTATGCGTGGTGAGTTGTATTGTCATTGTGTTACTAATAAATGTATTGAAACATGAATGAACAACATGGTTGAATTTTTTTCTATTTGCTCACAACCGTTATAAAGTGTTGATAGTTCACGTGTTATAAAGTAAATTGACATCATAAGTGATAACTTTTTCGAGCGATAACTTTTATGTGCGGTGGGTTGTAATATCTAGCTCATTTTGATGTGCTTTTAAAATTACTGAAAACATTTTTGGTGAAAATGTTTTTAAAACCAATACTTAGTAAAAATGCAAGTAAATCCTGAAAAAGTACGTAAAGTGCTTTTTGGAAGAAGCACATAACTGGTGCTTCTTGCAAAAAGCATTTTAAGTGCTTTTGGAACCTAAAAATATTTTCTCTAAAAGAGCTTTCAGTTATTTTAAAAGTAAATTTAAACGAGCCAATCGTCTGATGTTACCAATAAATATTTGTAATATAATGGACCAATTGATTAATATATGAAGAACTTGGCCCATGTTTGAAAATTAAGAATGGATTGTACTAGATAAAACCATGTTTGAAAATTAAGAATGGATTGTACTAGATAAAACACTAAATTCAATGTATTTTTTCGTACAAAATGAATGTTAATTTTGGGATTTTGTC
>JADOBS010303385.1:0-18499 GCA_015708375.1 Cydonia oblonga
ATTTGCAGGCCGAGACAATATCCTATTTTTCCAAGGTTTTTCGTTTTTCAGATATTCAGCAGTTTTATTGAGCTCCTTAGGGGTTCCAACTATAGCAAATCTAGAAATGGATTTTTTAATGAACACACAAGGACATATGACATTGTTGGTATACCCTTATTTGATCAAATACTCGCTGAGATGATTATACCACATTCTTCCAGATTGTTTCAGCCCATACAATGATCGCTTTAATTTGATTGAGAGCATACCTCATGGTTTGTTAGTTGTTTCAGGAAACTTAAGTCCTTCTGAGATCTTCATGTATATGTTAGTAACTAATTCTCCATACAGATACGCAGTGATGACATCCATAAGTTGCATGTCAAGTTTTTCTGAAATCACTAAACTTATTAAGTAACGGAACGTAATTGCGTCCATTACAGGAGAGTAGGTCTCCTTATAATCAATCTTGGGTCTCTGTGAAAAGCCTTGTGCAATGAATCGTGCTTTATATCTTGTAATCTCATTTTTCTCATTGCGCTTTCTTGTAAATACCCATTTGTAATCCACAGGGTTTACATCAGACAGAGTTTGGACTATTGGTCAAAAAACACTTCGCCTTTCCAAGGAATTTCATTTTGCCTGGATTGCATTTTTCCATTTAGGCCAATCTTGTCTTTATTTGCATTCATCAACAGAGTGGGGCTCAATATCATAACTTAATATGATTTTAGTGGCTACTGCGAATGCGAACATGTCGTCGATGATTATTTCATTCTAATCCCACAATTCATTAGTACAAGCATAATTTATGGAGATTTCTTTGCTTTCATGTACCTCTGTCTCTTCAAGGACATATGTCTCGTCAAGGATATTTTCTTTTCCTGGAAGTACAGAATCATGAATTGTGGATTTGTCATTCATTTTTTCTTCTTGAATGATTTCATTTGGATTCAGTCGTGCCCTCATATTTCTGTTTCGAGGGGCTGAATATTTTGAACCTGGGGGTTTACCATGCTACAGGCATACACCAGATGAATTATTTGTTGCCACTTTATTTTGTCCAACAGGGATATCAATTCTTGCAGGTGCATTTGTAGCTGGTATATGTGATTTTGTCACTTTCATAGCATCATTAAATGCATCTGGCATTTTACTAGCAATACTTTGAAGATGAACGATCCATTTCACTTCATTTTCACATTAAGTGTTATGTGGATCAAAATGAGACAAGGTGGGTACAACCCATGTCAGCTCCTATTGTTCTTTTGGAATGGTTTTTTCTCCCCTTAATGACGGGAAGGCTGTCTCATCAAAGTGACAATCAGCAAAACGAGCTGTAAACATATCACTTGTCAAGGGTTCCAAATATTTAATGATAGATGGTGAATCAAAACCCATATAAATTCCCAGTCTGCGTTGAGGTCCCATTTAAGTGCGTTGGGGTGGTGCAATAGGCACATAAACAACATAACCAAAAACTTGTAAATGTGAAATGTTTGGTTGATGCCCAAACACGAGTTGTACTGAGGAGTATTGGTGGTTGGCCATAGGTCTCAATCGAACCAATGATGCAACATGTAATATGGCATGTCCCCATGCAGAAACTGGCAATTTTGTTTTCATGAGCAGAGTGTAAGCTGTTAATTGAAGCCGCTTGATAAATGCTTCTGCTAGACCATTTTGAATATGGACATGAGGAATAGGGTGTTCAACACCAATGCCCAATGTCATGCAATAATCATCAAACGTTTGAGACATAAATTCACCAACGTTATTAAGTCGGATTGACTTAATGGGGTAATTTGGGAACTGTGCTTGCAACTTAATTATCTAAGCAAGAAGTCTCACAAAAGCTACATTTCGAGTAGACAAGAGATAAACATGTGAGCATCAGGTAGATGCATCAACCAAAACCATAAAATATTGAAATGGTCCACAAAATGGTTGAATAGGCCCACAATATCCCTTGAATTCTTTGCAGAAATGATGAGGATTCAGTATCAACCTTTAGTTATGATGGTCTAATTACCAACTTCCATTCAGAACAAGCCTTGCAAGGGTTATAATTTGAGATAACAATGTGTCTGCTTATTAATAGATGTCCATTAGAGTTGGTAATGATCCTACGCATCATGGTGGATCCTGGGTGACCCAGACGGTCATGCCAAAGCATGTAAACTTTTGAATCAATCAACTTCTGGTTCATGATAGTATGCGATTCAATTGTCTTTACGTGTGTATAATACAATCCACTTGTCAAGCCATGCAACTTCTCTAATATACGCTTCTAGGTATCATTGGAGGTAATGCATAGATACTCTACATTTTTGCACTTTTCATTTCAATGTGGTATCCATTTAAACGTATGTCTTTACGACTCAATAAATTTCAAGTAGATCGAGTAGTGCACAACGCATTCTGTATGGACAATATTGTTCCAATTGGTAACATGATCTGGACTTTTCCTGAGCCTTCAATTACATCTAATTGGCTTGATATTATTGTTACCCTTACTTTTGTAAGCATCAAGCTTGAGAAATACTTTCAATCTCGAAGTATTGTATTTGTGGTTCCGCTGTCTGCAAGATAAATATCTCCGCCATTGCTCTTATTTTGAGAATGACCATAGTTTTTATCTATGCTCTCTGAGTATGGGAATCATAGTTAAAAAAAATTTATTCATAATAAAAGGAAACTGAAATGCCACTTTTATTGAATTAAAATACGAGTTTTAAAACTATATGCACAGATAATAAGAGTACATTAAACATAAATGATTCAATCGGACTGATATGCTTCATTCCCTATTTCCACAATGAAGTCTGAGACATCTAGGTGGGTTGTGTTTAACTGTCCTGATAAGTCGCATACTGGATCAGGTATATCCATTGGTTTAGCCTGGTTGAGAAAATTGGTCTTGACACCTTCTCCTTGATGGAGGCTTGATACAGATCCACTAGATGTTTTGGGGTATGACATGTACGCACCCAATGTCCATTGCCACCACACCTATGGCAAACTCCTTCAGAATTTCTAGGAGTATTATTCATATGAACTTTGCCTTGTGGCGATTTGCATTCTTGAAGTTTGGGCCTGAATTATGCCTTGGAACCTGGTTATGAAACTGGACACCATGATTATTGTCACCAGAGGATGTGACTTTTACTTCGAGGGAAGCAACATTCACTTATGGGAATGGTGCAGATCTAGTAGGTCGGACTGATGCTTTTTCATCAAGAGCTCATTGTTTTGTCCAGCTACCAGGAGCACAGATATCAGCTGGTTGTATTCAGTGAAGCCTCGCTTTCTATACTGTTGTTGTAGGAGCACATTAAAGGCATGAAAGGTGCTGAAAGTTTTTTCCAGCATATTTTCCTCAGTGATGGTTTCCCCATAGAGCTTCATCTGGGAGCTAATTCTGAACATTGCAGAATTGTACTCAGCCACTGACTTGAAATCTTGGATCCTTAGGTGAGTCAACTAATAACGAGCCCTTGGAAGAATCACCGTTTTCTGGTGATTATATCTGTTTCTCCAGAGCTAATTGATCTTCAACCGTTAGGTATTCACTCTTCAGTCCTTTATCAAGGTGGCGATGGATAAAGCTCATGGCCTTCGCCCGATCTTGAGAAGATGCATTATTCTCCTCCTTGATTGTTTCTCCAAGATTCCCTGCCTCCAAATGGATCTTGGCATCCACTGCCCAGGTAAGGTAGTTCTTCCCAGTAATGTTCAGGGCAACAAAATCAAGCTTTTCCAAGTTCGTCATTTTCTTATCTGAAAAACAATGAGATGTGTAAGAACTTGCACTAATATGTATTCTGGAGGGATGTAGTGTTAGAACTTCTGGTTCTTACACATTTTTCATTTTGATCTTCAGGCCAAAATGATAAGCACTCGAAACTTTAGGCTCGAGATTTACATGATTAATGAGGAGGGCGATTGTACCACACCATTCTCATTGAAACAAATATAGCATAGGATGGGCGATTATTCCGTACCACTCAAGTAGCAGGAAAATTTAAATATGTAGAGCATGGTGGACGACTATTCTGCACCACCTAAAATTGCAATAAAATTAAATATGCAACTCAAGATAGGCGATGATACCGCACCATCTTAGATTGTAGTAAAATTAAATTTGCAGTTCAAGATGAGCGATTGTACCACACCATCTTTGATTGCAGTAAAATTAGCATAAATACTGGGCTAGTAATTAGGAACTACACCAAATAAGAAATCAAAGATACATGTAATTGTTATATTGAGAACTAGAAGCAGGCATGGTGCTGGCAGATCTTCACGAGGATATATCAAGAAGAAGAGGCAAAGGAAGAAGAAGAACAATAAAATCCTTGAAGGAAGCATTTTTCGGTGAAGGGAGATGATGATTGGTTAGAGAGTCGTGCTGATAACATTTTATAAATAGGCAAAAGTTAGAGAGATAACCTTTACTAGTGACAGGAGCGAAGCAGGTGTAAAATATCGCACTGTAACTATAAACAAAAGGATGACAAATAAAAGAGGGAGGGAGAGATATTGATGTTATTGGTCTTTTCTTTTCATC
This sequence comes from Cydonia oblonga, assembly GCA_015708375.1. NCBI lineage: Eukaryota > Viridiplantae > Streptophyta > Magnoliopsida > Rosales > Rosaceae > Cydonia > Cydonia oblonga. Next base: position 4,553 of record JADOBS010303385.1, read on the forward strand.
GTGTGTTTTGATAGCACACTGAGTGCTCTATTTATAGAGCAACTCCAAACAAACGCAGCAATTACATCTTGACAAGTGCATCACACACTTTCTGAAAGTATCTCTCAAATACAATCCTCATTCTTTTCCCAAGTCCACATTACTGTGTGGGCATTCATTTATCCACCAATATTTACAACAAAATTATGCATTTTATAATCATCTTTTAGATTTACATTTTAGTTTTGGATACTTCTGTTCATTGTTTTTTTTTTTTATATTAAACTTACACATATCTATTAAAAAAGGACAAGTATAAAAGTATATCAAACAATTAATTGAATTTATACATAAACATATAATGTGACAACCTGTCCCTAATTTTACGACTTTATAAATTTTAAAAGAGTGAATTGACGAAAATGACCTAAAGGCGAGATTGTTGACTTTTGTTGACTGTCAATTCGTGAAACGAACGAGCTATTATTTTACAGTATTCTCAAAGTACTCGACGGTACAAACATGTAGGCGCAAGCGAAATCAAATTTGAATCTACTATGGAGATTTTATGGACTTACAAACGTGAAGGGCGATTTGGTAATTTCACGTTTAGAGATATTTGGGGGCTTGTTTTGTAAACCACGTGGGGCCCACACCCCTATCCTGCCATGTCCCGTGTCCTCTCTCTCCAAAAATTTCGGTCTCTCTCTAACTCTCCCATTTTTCAAACTTTTGGACCACTCTCTTGCTACCACCTCATTCCTCTCAGTAGTTTTATTATTTAAAAAAAAAATACTCTGTTCTTATTTTTTCTCTCCGGTTTCACTCTCTCTTTCCCCTCAGCTTTCTAGCTCTTAGCCTCTTTGTAAACACAGAGACAGTGACACCATGACACCCTAACAGCACCACCATCATCATCTTATTTCCCATCTCAAACCCAGACCAAAACCTTTGAACCTCGATAGTGGCAGAGGCTACTGTACACTTCTCATTCGATGAACCATCAGTGAGTTTTGATGATTCCGACCAAGGTGAGGGTCTAGACCACCAATTTTGCTCTTCTCGTCTCATTTTAATGACAAATGACTCTTTACACGTCAGTTGTGGTGGCGATATTGCAAAAACCATCTTGGGGAAGCTACTTTCCCAATTTTCGACGAAGTCCACACATTTCAGGCCATTTCCGGCAGTTTCTGGCCTCAACTCGACTCCATATTGGTATATTTTTAATCTACTCTTCCATACCTTTAAATCCATATATCGTGTGTTGAAAATGGTTGAGAAATCATGTTGATCGGACCTTGTTTTGTTCTCTGACCATGTTTTTCCAGAAACTAGCAACTGGACCCGCATCAGGGACCAGGACAACCTGACAAGATAAAACAAAGGGCCTCAGCCTAAGTTTGGCCCAAAATTTGGGGCTGATGTTCTAGCCCAACCTAGAATTTCTTATGTTGATTTTTTTTCGAAATTTTCTCGGAAACCCTCTTAGGCTAATTTCGATGTCCTAAGTCCATTTCTGACATCTATTTAGTGAAATTCTGAACTCTTAGTGTAGTTGACTTGCTCAGCGTCTCACTTGACTTTTTAGGGTTAACCGTTGACTTTTTTTCGTAGACATTTTACAAATTTTGCCCGGGACCCCTCTTAGCTTATTTCGAAGCTCTGATTCCAAATCCGCACTTCGTTTTCCCAAATTCAAACATTTGAATTGATTTTTTTACCAATTTTCCTTTATTATGCTTTGGTACGATTAGCATCAGCGATCCGTATTTACTCGTCTGAACGACTACAACTTCACACGTATTTGTGAGTGGGTCTTTTCTTTTATACATATATTTGTTTATCATTTATACTTGTTTAGTTTCCATATATACATCTAATAACGAATTTATTAGTTTAGTTTCCACATATACATCTAATAATGAATTTTCTATGTGATGCCATAATTAAATTATCGTTTACATGAATATTGTAATGATGAGATTTAGAAAATCATTATAAATCCTACAGGATGTTTTAATTAGATTTACGGCTATGAATAGTATTATGTTGACTAGAATTATTGAATTACTATGGCATGACTATATTTATGTTATGTGCTCATCATGTGCTACACTGGTGTCAGTACTCGCCCGGGCCTGGGCCAAGCTTCAGGTGTATGTTCACATCGCATCGTACGCTCACTTTGGATCCATTGTAGGTGTAAGTCATGTCCTAGATTGCTATAGGCAATTAGGACTCGTATGTGATACGCATAGCGCCGGTCTTCTCGTGGTTGTAGTAATAGAGCATAAATCGTTATTACATCTAGTCCTGTTCATGTTAGAATATCTCTGCATGAACTTGTGTGTCAGCATGTATCGATGAGCACTCGATGTGATATGTTTATTTCTGCGAGATATTGTGATTACTAGAAGTTATATGCTTATTTACGAATTTTATGACGTACTAAATTCTCGAGATATTGCAGGCTACGACAATTATTTTCCTACTAAACGTAATATGTATATTTCGGAAACTATATTTGTTGTACAGCGAGGGCTTATTATGTTTTCAAAAAGGTTGTTACAAAACTTTATTTTTTAGACCCACTCACCCTTGTTTTTCGCCCTTCCAGGTTCTAGTAGATGAGCTTTCATATCGATGAGGATTCTTGGCAAATCTTAATACAGGAGATTACCTACAATGGTATAATTCTCAGTCTACTATACTGTATTTTACTTGTGCTCTGACATCATGTGTGGAATGAGTTCATTCACGCTCATTAGCGCACTCTTACTTATATGTACTTTTAGGTTTAAACCTACTCACATTTTCCACACACTTTATGGCTTCGTCACCCTCCTGGTGTTGGTCAGCACAACTCCATTCGGAGTCGTGGACATTTTGGATCAGGGTGTGTCATATACCAAAATTTAAGAAACAACAATAAATTGCATGTATTAAAAAGTTCGAGAATATTCAAAAACAAAAAAAATTAGATGAATTCCCAAAGTATGTTTCGAAAATTTTGAGATTACTTTGACTCCAAAAATTCTGAATATTCCAAATTTGTAAATTATGATCTGATCTAATCTGATTCCAATATCTTCGGTTGTTTAAGTTAGTCATACACTAGTTAATTTACATTTGTTAGTGTTGCATTAATTTGACTAGTTCTTTTAATTCTTTTGTCCAAAAATAGAAGTTTCTTCATCGTGTAAGGAGCTTCAATTGAAATATTCCTCGAATAAGATTACTTAAGGGACATGGTTGTAAATCACACTCCGTCATGCATTTCAATGAAAAAATAATAATTCATGTATTATATATACCAAAATTTGGTTCCTACTTGATATGACGAAATCTCAGATTCAAATCTGACGAATATAAGAATGCTATATATGTATATTTGTTTAAAATTCTTAATGCTGACCTGAAATACAATCAATTATTGTTCCTTTGGTTAATTTTAACTGCAGAAAATAGGGTGGCGGCACAGGCGTTAGACTTATATATACCAAGAGAAGGAACTCCGGAGGGAAACGGATACTCAATTTAAAGTGAGTAAACAGAATTCCATACTCGATCTCATAGATACATATAGAATTCTGTGGAAAGCCGTATTCGATGAAAGTCGTATGTACGGCTTGGAGGGAGATCTTTCATATCTTTCGAGATCCACCCTACAATATGGGGTCTTTACGAAGCCTAATCCGCTGAATAAGGGGAATTTGCTTTCTCGAGTGGACTTGGAGAATTTGTTGGACCAAATTAACACCAGGAGAGCACGTGCTATAACGATTGCAGAGGATTCGGTTGTCTCTCGGGTGGTTGCATATCGGATTTGCCGTGTATGTGCTATTTAGAATGCGATGATGCAAAGTGCGGTGGTCTGGACCATACTGCGAGATGCCGATTCTATGAGGGCTTCAAAGGCAGTATAAATTGATATTTCTCTGCCAGGATCTGCTTGACTTTTCTTATGTACACGCTACCTCTATTAAAATTTATATCTAAGGGATTTTGAGTTGACACCTCACCCTTAAAATAATGGAAAACTTATGAAAAAGACTTCAAAATTTTGAATTTTAACCAAAAATCATCTAATAACTTTATTTAATAATAAAAACAAGAGGAAAAAAAAACTTATCAAACGCTTCAGTCTCCTTTGCTGCTGCATCTTCCGGCTGCTTCTTTTTCCAGTACTCATCAACGGAGGTCCAAAAATTGCCTTGCCCAAAGCAACTCCAATCATGGATGCTCTAATATCTATTTTAGATCACACATCTCTATATATTTGTACTACATATATACATATACACCCAACTACATATTGTACATTATGGACATATGAAGCACTAAAGAGTACCTTGTGCAACTTTATTTCCCAAGCCACTTCCTTTTATACCTACAATTTTAATTTACATGATGCACCATTGAGACGAATACGATGTTCTCAGCAATTTCCATCCACGAAACCGTCGGCGCCGTGAGATGCTTTAGAAATTGTATGGTAACCAAAATTCAGGGTTTTTAAGTCCACAAAAATATTGAAATGATTGAAGACTTGAGATGCTTTTGAAATTGAAGGACATGAAGCGGGCTATGATATGGACTCATATCTGCGGGTGTATTTGATTCGATTGATTTCATTTGCATTATTATTTTTATTTTGCAGAGGGAGATTAAGTAATTGGGGTAGAAAGTTAAGTAATTAAAGAGATACAAATAAATTTTGATGAGTATCGAAGAAAATTAGAAGAAGAAAACGTGTTTGGAAGGTGAGAATATGCCCAAGAGAATTCAAGGGGAGAGAATGTCGTACCGTTAAGTTTTATAAACAATATGGTACTGTTAAGTTTCATAAACATTGTAGCTCCGTTAAGTTTGATAAACAATGTAATAAGTTTCATAAACAATATAGTACCGTTAAGTTTCATAAACGGTGTAGTACCGCTAAGTTTTATAAACAGTTTGTGTGAGGACGCGCAGGTCCGCGTTTAGATTTTTTTTAATTTTTTAAATATTAAAATTATGTCTTTTTCATTAAAATTTAAGCTTTTGTCATTTTTATTAAAAATTAAGAGTTTTTAATTAAAATAAAAGTTTTTTTCGTTAAATAAAGTTATAACATGGTTTTATCAACAAAAAAAGAAGTTATAACATGGTTTTTATTAAAATAAACTTAACCCAAACCATTTTCATAAAAGTTCTCATAAGGAAAATTAATGAAAATGATCTTAAAACTTTAAATTTGAACAAAAAAAAAAATCATCCATTAACTTTATTTAATAATAAAGCCAAAAAAAAAAAAACTAACTAAAAGCGCGTGAGCACACCAATCCCCTTACTTCTCTCTTCCCATCGTCTCCAACATTTCGTGCACACCATCAGTTTGCAATCAATCCAACTTTATGAATCAATCTCCAAGTCCTCTATAGGGCTGGTTTGGTATGGGATATTGAACCGAAAATGGCATAACAAATCTCGATCCAAAAATTTTTAGGGCGAAAATCTCATGACCGATCCTTAACTGAAATTTCGGGATTTCGCGATTCCCGAAATATATTCGGTATTTCATAATTTCCTAAAACCAAACCTTCATCAGAATCCAAATCATCTAGATTGTAATTGAAATCATCTGAACCTGCATTAAAAATCCAAATTGAAAGAGACAGAGTGATAGTGAATCAGTGAATATTGATGGTCGAGAAAGAGAGATAGAGTGAAAAAATAGACCCGTTTCCTCCTTCGGACCCTAGCCTCCAATTTGAAACCCTAAGACCCAATTTGAAACCTTTACCATAATTCGAAATCCCACACACACAGAGAATCACTGGAGAGAACCGAAGATAGGGATGAAGTTGTGAGGTGTGGTGGTGGCCGAAGTGGAGAGAGTTCGTCAAAGTGAGATTGTTAGACGGTGGGTCATTGTTAGACGGTGGGTCACTGCGGAGCTTCGAATCCAAGAAAGAGAGAGAGAAAGAGTCTGAGACTGAGTGAAGGCAGATGAGAAAGGGAAAATGAAATGAGAGAGTGTGAATAAGGATGTTTCTAGGTTAGGTGGTTTTGGATTGAGTGGAATGAAGGTTATGTTGGTTTCTGGGGGTGAGGATGGACTAAGAGGTTTTAGATAAGAAATTGACGTATCAGGGTTTAGATGCAAAGGTTGATCTTTGGGGTAATCCATTGAGGCCAAGTTTTTGGGATGGTGGGTCAGTTGGATCAAATGGTGGGAGAACCAGCCTAGGGCGAGGTAGGAGCGCGCAGAGTACTGAACGGGATGGATCGAAGATGAGTGGAAGGTCTTCAACAATATCATACACGAGGAACCAAACCTAGGTCTGGGGATAGTGAGGTACAACCTGGAGTTCATAGTAGTGCTTGGGCGGATGTGGGAGTGTCTGACACGGGGAGATTATTGAGTAACGCTGATGTTTCTTTAACTCACCTAGGTAATCAGGGTAATAACCTTGATGCACACATCCGTCGTCAACGAGTGGAAGAGGAGGAAGTGAGGAGAGCTAGAGAGAAGGCTTATGATGCGGGCTTAATCGAACCGGGGGATGTGATTGCGGACGGAGCAGTGGATGTGGTCCTTCACACAATGCCAGAGGAGGACGAACGGATCAACTTTATATGTGTGTCGCGGGAGAATGGGATGGAAATTGATCTAAATATTGAGGCACAACTTGGGGTGGGTGGGTGAGGTGATCTGGAAGGCACGGTGGAATCAATGGTATATGCGGAGGGTGAAGGAATTGGAGGAGGGTTAGAGATTATGGAAGCTGATCCTTTTTATTCGGTTCCTATTATCGAGGCAGTGATGAAGAGCCAAAAATGAAGGAAATGGCCTATTCATGTGGTGGAGTATGTGGAGCCTGTAGAGAGTTGTGAACCTCAAAGAAATCGACCAAGGAAATCTTAATTTATGAGGTGGAGGAAACTAGTCTTAAGGGGTCTCCTAAGTCTTCATGAAGCTAATATGTTGGAACTGTTAGGGTATCGGGAGTGACCTGACAATTGACAATCTGATGAAGCATAATAGGCTTTACACCCCCAACATAGTGATTCTGTTTGAGATAAAAAAATAGAAGTAATCGCTATGTTTATTTAAAAAGAAGGCTTGGGATGGATTTCATGCATGTTGTTGAACCACGGGGAATTGCTAGTGGTATATGCATTTTTTGGTGGAACTATGATCATGTTTTACTTGTTAAGTATGCTAATTTTTTCATTGAGGTTGTTATATGTAATGGGCTCAAAAATGAACATTGGAGGTTGCTTGTGATTTATACAAGTACAGTTGATAATAAGAGGAAGGAACAATGGAGAATGTTGTCTCGGCAGATTGAGTCAGTGGGTGATAAATGTTTGCTTATTGGGGACATTAATGATATTACTGACGGTTCGGAGAATGAAGGGGTAAGCTATAGGTCCGTAGCCAGTAGGAGAAATTTTTATGAGTTTATTGTAGGTAATGGATTACTAGACTTGGGATTTATGGGATATCCATTTACCTGGAGGAACCGAAGAGATAAAGGCCCTATACAGTAGCGTTTGGACCAGGGATTAGCAACAAGTGGCTAGGTTAATATGTACTGGATATTAAGAAGAAACAGTATCTGGTTTCCGAAGAAATGGTGGTTGGGTCAACAAGTGGCTGGGTCAATATGTATCTGGAAAATCATGCATGAAGTTTTAGAAGGGTCTAATCATGCCATGCTTATTTTGGATACAAAACCTTTGCCATTTATTAGGAAGAAACGGTTTATTTACGATCCAAGGTGGTATAAGGAGAGTGAGTGTCACGGTGTTGTTACGAAATACTGAAGTCGTGGGTTTATGGGTTCATATGCCTTCAGGGTGGTGGAAAAAATTGAAATGGGTTCGCCGTGGATTGCAAGAATGGCGAAGGTCTAGTGGGCGTAACTCAAAATCCCGTATTGATGCACTGAAGAATGAGCTACGACATACTTATAAAACGTCGTCATTTGCAATTGATGAGGTTTGACGTAAGAAGGGGAAGCTCAAGCATATGCTTAAGGAGGAAGAGAAGTATTGAAAGATAAAATCACGCACTCAGTGGATTCAGGAGGGGGGACAAAAATACGAAACTTTTCCATGCCCAGACTGTGAAACGGCAGTGATGTAATAAAATCCAAGGATTGGAGGATGATCAGGGAGTTTGGTGTACTGAACCATCTCAGGTGGATGCGATTGCAGTAGGCTACTTTCAAAATCTTTTTCTGATGTGTGGCTCATGTAAGGTTCTAGAGATTACAGAATGTGTTGAGACTAGGCTTTCATTGGAGGATAGAAGTCAACTAATGCGGCAGGTATTGGAAGAAGAGGTGCGGTAAGTTATTTTTCAAATATCGGTTGATAAGTCACCTGGACTGGATGGTTTTACGGGTAGTTTCTACCACGAATACTGGGATGTGGTTGGTAAGGATATTATGGATATGGTAAAGCTGTTTTGGTTATCTGGGAAGCTCTTATGGAAATTGAATCATAGTGCAATATGGTTTATAAGGTGATTGCAAAGATTTTGACAAATCATATGAAGATGGCTATGCCACAGATTATTAGTCAAAATCAATCAGTGTTTGTGGCTGGAAGATAGATTCAGGATAATATTTTTGTGGTGCATGAGATATTACATTCTCTCAATCACTAACAAGATAGTGATGAGGATTCGGTGGCAATGAAGTTAGATATGGTGAAGGCTTATGTTCATCTGGAATGGAATTTTTTATTGGCAATGATGGAAGCTATGTGTTTTCCACCTGAGTTTTGTCATCGCATTGCGGAGTGTATCACTATAGCATCTTACAATGTGTTAATTAATGGAGCGTCCACTTGGGAGGGTTGCGGCAAGGAGATCCTATGTCCCTATTCCTATTTTTAATTGTTGAGGGGTTCTCAACATTGTTACGTCAGAGGGAGGAGCATGGATCCTTACATGGGGTGCAGTGCTTCTATCTCATTTATTCTTTGCAGACGATGCCGTAATTTTTTGTAAGACCGAGGAGGAAAAGGTTTAGGAGGTTATGGAGCTGTTGCAGTGTTATGCGAAAGCATCCGTACAAGTTATTAATAGGGAGAAGAGCTCCTTGTATTTTGGAGCTAATTGCTCGAGGAAATAGAGGAAAAAACTTGCCATTTGTGCTAATATTTAGGGTCGAGATGACTTTAGCAAGTATTTAGGGATTAATGCCGATTTTGGTTCATCTAAGAAGGCAGTGTTTGATGGTGTTCGTGAAACTTTGGAAGGGAGAATCAATGGTTAGGCTGAGCAATTCCTATCCCTAACTGGTAAGGAGGTTCTTATTAAAGCAGTGGCTATGGGGCTGCCAAACTATGCTATGTCGTGTTTTAAGCTTCTGGTGGGGCTTTGTAAGGAGTTGCAATCGGCTATTGCAAAGTTTTGGTGGAGAATAAATAAGGATAAAGGCGGTATGCACTGGGTTTCATGGCAGAAAATGAAGTGAAGCAAGAATACAAGTGGACTAGGGTTTAGGGACTTATTGGCCTTTAACCTAGCTTACGTAGCAAAGATTGGGTGGCGAATTTTGCTTAATCCAAGTACGTTATTGGGACAAATTCTAAAAGCTAAATATTTTCCGGATCAACCGTTTTTGGAGGCTAAGCTCGAGAAACGATCTTCCTAGCGGTGGAAGGGTATTATTCAGGGAATGAGGGTTTGGAATAGAGGTTTAAGGTTGAGGGTGGGTGATGGTAGGAGTATTCGAATGAGTCATGATACTTGGCTTCCATGGCCTCATACTTATAAAGTAAGGTCGAAACATAGTGATATGTCATTGATGGTGAAGGATTTGATTGATTCAGAGGTGGGGGCCTGGAAGACTGATTTAGTTCGGACCTCTTTTGATGAAGAGGAGAGTAATATCATCCTTGGAATGCCTGTTAGTGTAGCAGGGTGCACAGACATAATAATTTGGCTATCCATCATCTAGCAGATGGGCCTGGAAAGAACGATAATACACCAAGCATAGGTACTCACTGGATTCAACAAAAACACTTCAACTGTTATTAGCAAGATAACCCTCGATGTGAGAACACCACCAGTAGTCTCAAAGAAGACATTCATTATAGTTAGCGACCCATCTCCATATAATGGGATTCTTGGAAGACCCTAGCTCGTGAAATTGGGTGTTGTAACCTCCGTTGAGTAAATCTGGCCAGGCCACATCCAGACAATCTATGGTGCAAATGCTGAATGACTCAAACAAGAAGTCTTTCACCCTCGGAGGAGCTACCAAGGTTGAGAAAGACGGGCTTGCTACCCAATAGTAGCCACAACATGTGGATCAACATGATGGCGTTCGAGAAGACACACCGACAGAAAAGAAAAGACAAAAGCAGAAGAGGACCCCGAATACATCATTCTTGATCCCCGAGTAGCTGAAAAATATGGCTAGAATTGGCTCACGACTGAGCCCAGCCGCACTCAACCAATTCCCCTCGCACTTAACCGATCAAAGCAAACCCTTTTTCAAGGCCATCAAGAAGGCGCAAAGAGACAACTGGGATGACAAGTGTGAGAAAACATTTCAAGACTTGAATAGATACTTGACATCATCTTCGCTACTTTCTGAGCTGTAAGTAGCCAAGGAATTATACATCTACTTGGTAGTCTCAAACGTAGCAATAAGCTCTGCCCTTATACTAAAAGAGCTGGGGGGCCAACTGCCACTATTCTACACTTCTAAAGCTCTCCTTGATGCAGAAACAAGATACCCGATGATAGAAAAGCTAATTTTGGCACTAATTGTTGCAGCTCGGAAGCTTAAACCAAACTTTCAAGCATTTACGGTCATTGTCATGACTCAGTATCCCCTACAATCTATCATACATGGTCCATACACTTCTCAACTAGTGATGAAGTGGGCTTTGGAACTCAGCCAAAACGGCTTGGTTTTCCAATCCCACACAACAATAAATACAGAGGCCTTGGCAAATTTCATAGCAGAGTTCACCCCCGGCCTAGCAGACGCAACAACATAGCCCAAAGACACCCTCGAAGCAGTCTGGCAAGCCCTGGCAGCAGCAACCCTTGCTGACAAAGACTTTTGGTGTCTGCACGTCGATGATTCATCCAACTACAAAGGTTCTGAACCAAGCTTGGTTTTCATCACCCCAGACAGTTCAAAGCCCGAACAAGCAATCACTCTAGGCTTCAAGGCATCTAACAACGAAACAGAGTACGAGGCCTTATTGGCAGGCCTCCAAATGGCACAAGATCTAGCAGTGAAGAGGCTCGCAATCTATTCCGATTGTCAGCTGATTACTAGCTAGACTACCGGGGAGTATGCAGCAAAACATCCAAGGATGGCACTATACCTCAAGAAGGTACTCAAGCAGCTTCAGGCGTTTTAGACTTACACCCTCACATGGGTTTCATGGGCAAACAAAGCTCATGCAGACGCCCTGGTAGGCTTAGGCTCCGCTTTGGACTACCAGTTCAGACGCTCTATCCCGGCAGCCGAGGTGTTACAAGTCAATACAACCTTAAGCTGGCAAGACCCCATCATCGACTATTTACTTAATGAGAAGCTTCTTACATAAAGATTGGAAACTAGGAAGCTCCAATTAAAGGCGGCACAGTACTACATGTGGAACGGCATTCTTGTCCGAAGATCCTTTTTAGGCCCGCATCTCCGCTGCCTAGCGCCTCCGGATGACTTGAAAGTTTTGAGATCGATCTACGAAGGAGTTTGTGGAAACCACTCAGGAAGTCGATCCTTAGTACAAAAAGTCTTCAACGTCGGCTACACTAGCCCACTGTGCATCAAGATGCTAAGGAATTTGTTCAAAAGTGCGAGAGTTGCCAACGTTTCAAGCTTATACCCATACTGTCTACCAGTAAAGTCCATATGCAGACCAGCCCACGGTCATTCATGCAAGAGGCAATCGACCTGGTATGGCCTATGCTGCCCACTACTGGGGGTAGAGGCATGATGATCATAGCTACTGACTACTTCACCAAATGGGTAGAAGCCGAGCTTATGACCACCACTACTCAATCAAACATAGAGCACTTCATATGGAGGAACATCATTTGCCCATTTGGCATTCCATAATCTATTCTCACTTACAATAGCCCGCATTTCATGGGCAAAGATTTAGCAAAGTTCTTCCAGAAATATGGCACCAAGCAGCACATGTCTACCCCTAGATATCTCCAACAAAACGTGTATGCAGAGGCATCAAACAAGATAATCTTGGACTATCTCAAGAAATCCCTCACAGACTAACTTCCTGGTGTCCTATAGGTGTATCGCACAACCAAACGACGAGCAACCGATGAAACTCCTTCCTTTTTGGCATTTGGTTCAAAAGCAACCATCCCTCCTAATGTCATCATGCCGAGCATCAGCACCATAATGCCAACTTTGGAGTAGAACAAAAATGAGATGGCCATTAATCTAGATCTGGCAGTGGAAGAATGTGAGAGGGTCATCACCTGCATTGCAGCCTACCAGCAGCAGCTCCTCTCCAACTACAACAAAAGGACAAAGATCCGACAGTTTTAGCCAGGAGATCTAGTCCTAATTAAAGCATTCATTACTGCCCAAAGAGAATGCTCTAAAAAGATTAATCCAATCTGGGAAGGTATGTACAATGTCAGCAGAGCAGGCAGAAAGAGTAGTACTTGAAGGAAAATTTTGAGAAAACAAGTTCATTTGAGCAACATCTACAACATGCAATTAACAATTAAAGGCGGAATCATGCTTGTATGCACTCAAAAACAAAACTTTACCCAGGAAATTTAAAGCCTAGTAGTTGGGTGAACCAAGACTCAACTCAAGAACAAAGTGAGTTGAGAAATCTTATACCTTTGTTTATTCATCTTTGCATAAGCAAAGGCTAATCACCCAAGGAGAGGGCCTTCATTCCTTACTTCTTAGATCCATGGATTTCTTGGATGAAGATTGTTGAAAGGATTTCCAAGTTCCCAAAATAGAGAACCTCTAATTTTTCCACACCAAGGAGAGCATTGATGAGGAGATGAGTGACCTAGGAAGATTTAGATGCTAGTAAAAACTCCCTAGGGTGGCCGGCCTCTTATAGAGAAAAGGAGAGCATTGTGTTCTCATGTTTTCTCCATATTTAGACCTACCTTCATTGGAGTGGCAAACTTATAATAAGTCCAAAACCCACTCCATTATCATCATGGCCGGCCTCCTATTGTCTTTGGGCTGTTTGGACCCTCTTGAATCTTTATTCATTAAGTTGTCATACAACTTAAGTCAATGGGTTTGACATTCAAAGCCCATTAGGCCTTGAGGCCCAAAACTAACTCGAGGTCTAAAACGAACTTATTCGTTTGATTAATCAACATATTAATTAATCCTTACCATATACAATTAAACCATTTAATTTTTCTTGCTCAACTCTGTTGTTTCTTCAAGCTCTACCTTACATGGTGTACGATCCATTAGGTTCCTTTTAGCGAGGCAGTGGGCGATTAAAACTCTTTCAAATCGATTGTGAATTGAAACTTACTTTCAATTCTCCCTTTAGTGATAATATACCTTTAGGGCTTCCACAGACCATGAGTGACACCTAGCAGTATATCATGGCTACCCAAGCTAATCAGAAGAGGTGGAGAACCTATTCAATTTAGGATTACAATGCAATACGGACTTTCTCTAATACAATACTCTTGATCACATTGTTTGGTTTGATAGTTTATTCATGTCTACTATCCAATGTGATTCATTTACTTATATGATTACCTTGAATGTGATTTGGAACAACTTCCTAAATCTCATTCATACTTTGGCCAGAGATTCTTAATCATATCATATAGTATTGTCCCTCAAACAGTTTGAAGGTTAGAGATCCCTTGTTGCGCATTCACTTGCCTCCATGGCTAAGTGGCTTAACCCCAACTATGTCATGGACACCCTCTGATGGAGTGACTTTGACATAGTCAAAGATCAAGGACCTAAC